>JARHVA010002098.1:0-102500 GCA_037957365.1 Torreya grandis | reverse complement strand
TTACATGTCAATGGTTATAGAAATTTTGTTTAATATGATATTTTATTGGGAGACTCCCTTCTAAAAGTATGTTATGGTCTTGGGTTTAAACTCACTGAACAACTCATGACATTAAGCTGGAGATCATCTAGAACATTACTAAGGGTTTTTTTCTCTTTCACTTTTCTAACCCTTCCCATGTAGGAGGAATCATCCATAGGTTTGCCACTTGGTATGTTAGGAAATCGCTTATGGTTCTCTCCCCCTAGACATGAGACTTTGTGGTCTTAGAGCAAACTGATGTTAAATTCCCAATTTGGGTAGAATTTTTAGGCCTCTCACTCCCTTGTTGGTACTTTATTCACCAGATAGCATCTTCTATAGGCCGTGTGGTTTGTCATGAACAAAACTAGTTCTACTTTGTTAGACCATAAAAAAGGGTTTGTGTAGAAGTAGACATCTCCTGAGACCTCAAATATTTTGTGGAAATTCAAGTTGGGGATATGAGGTACTCTCAACGAGTCTTGTATGTCAACTTACCTACCACTTACTTTTAATTCCAAGTCACAAACCATAATATATGAGATTGTCCCCTTTAGTTGACTCTTAACAATGTGTCCAATTGCTCATCCTCTCCCCCCAAGACCTCTCCTAAACCTAGAAGGAAGCCAGCTAAAGATGGATGGACTATGGTAAGGAAGAAGAACACCTACTCCAAAGTCATAATTGTAGTTATTGATCCTAAAGGAGGTAATCCATCTTTGAGCAATGGCCTATAGGAGTAGGCTCTTGATGATAAAGAGCCCCCTCAAGGTGAAGCCCCAAAATTGGTAGAAAAGCCTAGGGTTTTTAACAGCCCTCTAGTTTCTAATGTCTTGTCCCAAGGTTTTGAGGCCTCTGTGCCAGTTCTTTTAAATTTTTAGACTCACAACCAACCACTCTTCCACTTCCTACTTGATGGGATATGCCCAAATTCTCTTGCATCCCTCTTCAAAGGAGTGATGAGGTGGAGGAAGTAGAGTACTAGGTTGACCCTACTGTGAGGAAGTAATTTGATGATTTTCTAAATGCCAATAGTGGGCACTTTATGCAAAATCGATATGATGCCTTAGAAGGGTTGGAGGACATGTCCCTAAACACCCATTATATATGAATTATTTTTCATGGAATGTTTGAGGTCTCACAAAACCAAAATGCAAGTTTGTTGTGCATGATTTTAGAAGGAAGTTTTTGGAGATTGGCATTCTCTATCTACAAGAAGTCAAAGTGGTGGATTTTTTATTGATGGCTATCAGTAATTTCATCTGGCATGACAATATCATTATTCTTAGCAACCATGATGTAGGTCATGGAGGGGTGATCACATTCATTTCTCGAAGGTGACAACTACACTTAGTGCAATCTAGTGTGGACCCCACCAACCAATTAGTGTGGGCTCTTTTTAGCATTTATAGCCACTCTTTTGGTTTTATTAATATTTATGCCTTAAATGATGCCTTAAAGCATACCCATTTATGGTATTGGATATAAAATGATCTCTTTGATGCCCATTGGGTATTATGTGGTGGCTTTAATATGGTGGAATCTCTCAAAGACAAAGTGGGCCATTTACCTATGAGGTGGGTAGCTGGTGAAAGGGAGGCGTGGTTCTACATGTGCACTAAATGGGGTCTTTAGGACCCTAATTTAACCTATTAGCCTATAGATGGAGTTTGGTACACCTAAATTAATTTTATAAAAGGCCCTACTTATATTATAAAGTATCTAGATAGGTCAATGATGTCCTCCTAATTGTACTTCTCTTTTGATAATGGCTTTTTTCCTTTAGTGTAGGTGTTACCAAATTTTGGACTTTTTGACAACTCCCCTATTTAGTTCAAAGTGACATGACAATTTATGAAACCCAATCTCCACAACATGCAATTCTTCCTTAACACCTCCTTACTCAAATATGTGCCCATGATGGCACACATTAAGAGGGTTTGGAATTTGGATCCACATCCTTCAAAAGAATCTAGTTAGATTTTTTGGAGGGATGATGCAATCAGAAGAACCTCTCACTTTCTATGAATCTATGGCCACCAACTTAATAAAATTTGGAGACACTCTTACTTTACTACTACCTCAAAACTGATTCATGTGGATTTAAACCTAGAAAAGGATCCCTTCAATGAGATCTTGCAGATGAGAGTTGCATCTTTACAACACCACATTTAGATTATAGACAACTACAATGCCTGGGGATCCCAAGTCAAAGCCAGGCTTCATTGGCTTAAGATAGGGAACAAAGCTTCAAAGGAGTTCTTCCAAATGCTCTGAGCCAAGAACTCAAAGTAACAAATTAAAATCATCTATGAGGCTGGCAACAGACTCATAGAGACCCCACAAATAGTGCAAGATTTTATCTGCCATTATCAACAAGTGTTTAAAGCTCAAACATCTTCAGTTGAGCATGAAATTTCCCTTCAGTAATGCCTCATAGTGGCACCATGCAAACTCACTCCCACCCAATGAGTTGCTTGTGATAATCCCCTCACTATTGATGATTTGCATGAGGTAGTGTCTTACATGGATAATGACAAAGCTCCTAGAATTGATGGCTTCCCCTATGAATTCTATAAATCCCTTTGGGACCTTATGGGTAGTGACTTACATAAGGTTTATCTAGATTAATTTTGCATGCATTCACTAGGTAGGAATATAAATAAAGGAAATATTAAATTCATACCTAATAAGGGAGATCCTAAGTTGATCTACAACTAGTAGCCCATCACCCTCCTAAATGTTTCTTATAAAAACATTGCTAGGGCTCTAACGATTTGGCTGCATAATATTCTACCTCTCATCATACATCTGAAATAAATGGGTTTCATCAGAAGCCATTATATTTTGGATAACATCATTGCCATCTAGGAAGGGATGGATCAGGCTAGGTGGTAGAAGCAACAAGCTATTTTCATTAAAATTGACTTTGAAAAATCTCATGATCACATCGAATGGCCATTCATTCTAGCCATGCTTTGAGCTCTAGGCTTTGAGCCCATCTTCATCCAAACTATCTAGATGCTTTTTACAAATGCCTTGACCATCCTCTCCATTAATGCAATCACCTCTAAGTAGTTTGACTTGTTCTACTCCATTCATCAAGGGTGCCCACTGGCTCTCACCTTATATGTGCTTATAGTTGAGGGTTTTAAATATCTTCTTAGTAATGCCCAAGCTACGGGGCCTTGTTAAGTAAATTTATCTCCCTCCTGATGTTGCAAACTCAGAAGAAGATATGCAACTACTTAATGGCCACATTGAAGATGACACTTTTCTTACTCTCATTAAGGATGAATCTAATGTGGAAAATACCTTACAGTGTCTCAACACCTTCTACCTAGCCTCTGGTTCCAACATCCAATGGTATAAAACTCATATCTATAGATAATATTACCTCTCTCCACTGACATGGGCTACCAAATTCGGTTGGAAGTGGATCCACCATGACAAAATCTTTAAATTTCTTAGTATCCCTTTTGCTTTTGATGTTTTTCCACCCTTATTGTGGCAATATATTGTTGATAGAGTTGTTAAGAAGCTAGAATATTAGGTGACCAAGTCTCTTTTGTTAGCAAGAAAATTTCAAATCTGCTCAAAAAAATTTGTGACTGCCTATGTGTACTACTCATGATGTTGGGTTCCCTCTAAAAAATCTTACCAAAAGTTGGAAAAATTACTTAGATATTTCCTTTAGGCCACTTCCCCCTAAGCTAAAGGATTATATAGGGTGGTATGGGAATATTATTGCCTCACACATGATGCCAGATGGATGGGGCTCATTGACATAGCCTAGTAAGGAACTACCTTATGTGCCAAATGGATTGTGTAGGCCATTGAGGGCCAAGAAGATTGGAAGATATTGTTTAGAAATTATATATCCTCAATCTTTCCTAAGGTCAAGAAGAAATGTAAAGGGCTTGACTTCCCCAATTTACTCTTCATTCAATCTCTCATTCAAATCACAAGGTCCTTTGTAGCTAAAAGCATCTGGAAGGCTTGGAAAAATATTAAGCCATGGCTTCTCTAGAATGGTTCTTGTTTTACTGAATTTGGGAAATTATAGGGTTTAATTTCTTAAATAGTAAAGAGGTCTGGATTAAGGGTAAAATTAGTAAATAAATGTTCCTTAATTAACCTACTAATTTATTGAATCTGGAAGTACTTAATTGATTTCTAAAAGTAACAAACAAGAGGGAAGAGAATAAAACTTAGCTAGTTTTGGACTGAGATGGAAGATTCAAAGGTTGATATTTATTAGTTTGGCTAGTAAAACTATCAAAAATAGGACCCAAAAGACTATTTTCTACCTGGATAGGAGCATTAGAAATGAGACACCTAGAGGTCCAGCATTCTAGTCCTAGTTTTGGCATTATAGTCCTATGGGTCTAAACTTTTTGGGTTTTATTCATCTATTTTGGGAGACCCTACATACCAAATTTTAGCTCTTGAAAGTCACTAAAACTTATTGTAGGTATATTTCCATCTTTATTACCTATACTTATCTATGCACATGGAAATGACAAATAGATCAAAAGTAAAAGGGGGGAAAATTAGGTTAGGGGAAGAATGATCACACAATTAAGAACACCTATTGTTCTAATTATTGCCTACATTAACCCTCAAGTTGGGGTCTTAGATCTGATGTAGTTCTCCCTTAGGAAACATGCATATTCAACATGCACGATTGATGCAAGAATGAATTTTGCTTAAGCCCTTCCTTGATCAAGTATGAAAATCTAAGTGTGATGCAGAGAAATTGAGCTTTACTATTGAATGATTTTTATTATCTCTAATGTGCCAAAGTAGTAAGTGATATATATAAAATGCCTTGTGTAGTCTTTTATATAGGAGACTTGTTATTTCAAATTTTGGGATCTTTATTTGTATTTGGCCGACATTGGGAAACTTAGGAACTAGTCAAAGAAAAGGGGTAAGACTTATCCTACTGAAGAAACTGACCATTAGAATCAAAACTGGGCTTGGACAATAATGCTAGAATTTAGACACCTTGAGTTTTAATGTTGTAGTCCATATTTGGGCAGTGTTGTCCAAGGGGTTTGAGACTTAGGGGGATGGGTCAAGATCTAAAAGAGGTCTCTGGGCCTGAAAGGGTCAAACTTGGTAAGCTACAAATGACTGGGAATAGGCAAAGAGATGTCTAGAGAATATAGTAAGGCCAAGATAAGATAGACAAGAAGACCTGGCTAAATGTGAATAAAGCTCATATTCTCTAGTCAGAGTCTCCCATGAAAAGACTAGGAAAAGACATAATATGTGTGTTTGTTTGACCAATTTAGGGTGATTACATTTGCCCCCCTTTTATTCTAGTGATGTAATGAAATGAAGTACTAGAGTAAAAGAAAGAAAATAAAATGCATACCTAGGCATACCTTCATGAAGATAACTATGTTGAAAAGGGTCCAACTTCATGGCCAGGGAAGTGGATTGAAGAACTAAAATAGTGCTTATAGAAAGAAGGGATCCCTATAATAGATACCTCCTATATTGAACCTGAATAGTGTCTAGAAAGATAAAGAATCCCTATAATGGATGCCCCCTGTACTGAATTTGAATAATCTAAACTAGATTTGAGAAGTGCTCAGAGGTCTAAAACTAATGGTTGTCCTTTGTCATGCACAAACTCCTGGGTCTGAGTAATACTATGGACCAATCACTGTAGATGACCATACGGTCCATCATGGTGACAACCTAAGTAATGCTTGGGTGTAAGTTGAATTTTTTGGTAAATGTGTAAGAAGAAAATGGCATGTCCTACCATCTCAATCTGTATAATCTTGGAAGATGAAGGACATGAACTTATGTGCCATGCCCCCAAATATGGTATGTGATTAATGCATCTAGATAATCTGAAAATCTATATAACCACATGTGATATGATCTATCATGTCATGTCTCATGTGCAAAATTGGAGATCAAAATAATGTGATTTGTACTATGCTTATAATCTACTCTCTAGTATGTAACTATTTCATGATGTATGAAGCTATATGTGTGAGACATGTAGTATTGTACATGCCCCCAAATCTAGTATCTGGATAATATGTATATTTGTAAATTGAAGGTGTATCCCTTTGAATGTCTTAAGTAATGCTAAGTGACCATAATGTAATCTAAATCATTTTATAATCTAACCAATCTGATTTGATTAATGCTAAGTGACCCTTGGAATCTAAACCACTTGTGATAACTTGATTGATCTAAGCTGAGTAATGCTAAGTGACCCCTAGAGTCTGAACCACTTGTGAAATCTTGACCAATCTAAGCTGAGTAATGCTAAGTGATCCTTAAAGTCTAAACCACTTGTGAAATTTTGACCAATCTAAGATGAATCAAATAATTTGACTGCTAAAGGTGTGAGAAATATGGTGTACTAGATAGGTATGCTAGATAAACTATGGGAATAGGGATAATATGAATGATGCCCCCCTTTTGGGGAAAGGGATGAGATCCTTGATAGAGGAGGTTGAGTCAAAAGTAATGACTAGTGGTAGAACATATAGAAACATGGTTGGCATGTATCAAATAGATTGAAATGTCATTATTGAATTGGTGAAATTAAATTATCAGGAGTGAAAATGTATCTTTGGTTGATTAGGATCAAAGCTTGTATTTGGGTTTAGTAGATATATAGAAGTTGTCATGTCATGGTAGGCAAATGAGGTGAAAATAGATTAAATGGGATGAAAGAGTGATTTGATTGAATAGTCTAGGTTATTTGAATGTTTTGAATAGATGTTTATTTGGTGAGGACTAATCTACGTACCAGATAGGTGTACAAACATGTGTGTCATGATAGGTAAATAACGTAGTAAGAGAGCAAGTCCTACTTTAAGTTGAAAGTGTCATTATCATAATTTTGAGGAATAAAATGGTCTGTAAAATGGAGTTATGGAGCTCAAGTTATGGGCAAGTAGAATTTTGCTTTTATTGAAAAAGTGGTTTGATATAGGGTAGATTTGACTAAATCGTGATTCATTTGTGTATTAACTAGTTTGAGATTGGAGCTATGGAGTAAGAAGATGATAAGGAGACAAGCACCCACCATGACTCATTATGAGTAGTTGGTAATGCAATTTTAGGCTAGTGAGGAGGTTTCCCTGGTGAGTAACGATAATTTTTTACTTTTATTTGTATCTAAGACCTGATTTTGGCAATTTTTTAGTTATTTTGAGTCATTTTAAAGTAGTTTAAAAATTATTTGACTAGTTTTGGCTTTATTGTCCTTGAGTCAGTGCTACTGTCTAGGATGCAACATTGTTGTCCAAGTTCTAGTGCTAATGTCCAGTACTAGTGTCCTTCTATAGTGCTTTTATATAATGTGGATGGATTTTTCAATTTTTGAGTTATTCTTGCTTTTGTATTTATTAGTTATTTGTCCTTGGCATGGTTGTCTGACATATAGTCTACTTGCTAGTATTTTCAAGGTGAGGTGAAAATGAGAGAGTTTTGTAAAGGCCAGGTTATGGAGATTCTAAGATTATTGTCATTATCTACTGATGAGCATGTTGTTATGAATAGGATTGGGTTGGGTCAGTATGTGATTTTGGTATAGTGTAGTGGGATAGATATTTGATCACCACCTTATGTGAGAGGTGGAATGCTGATATGTGTACATTTTGGCTTTTGATAGGGGAGATTATTGTGACTCTAGAGGATGTGTATCAGATTTTACATTTGTTGATCAGTGGGTGATGAGTGTTGTTATAGGATGACATGGGTGTGGATACCATTGATCATACATCTAGATACTTTTCAGGGATGCTCATAGGAGTACACTGTAGGGGTAGTGATAGTGATATATTATTAACGTTTATTGTATAGTCAAGAGTTTTATGCCTACAGAAGTGGTTAGTTGTATTATTGGCTTCTCTTATTGCTTTGGATGGTAGTAGAGTATCTATTGCTTATAAGATACATAGAGTGGTTCAGAGTATTGAGATGTATGGTACTATGTTTTCATGGGGGAGGACTATGCTTGCTCATTTGTACAAATATTTATATAGATTTATGCAGGATCCTTTTAGTGGTGGTGTGGGTGCAGCCACTTTGTTGCATTGTTGGGCTTATGAGCATATAGCAGTTGTGTGGCCGATTGGATTATCAAGGGTGAGTTGGGCATATCCACGACCATTTTATGAGCATTGGGATAATGAGTTATCTATTTCATCCCCTATGATAGATTATTACAGGTGGTCATTAGATAGATTGCTGGTTGATGACATTAGATGGAGGCCCTATAGAGGATTTCCTAGATGGCTAGAGGATGGAGAGCAGTTGTGATACATGAGAGTGAGTTGTTGGTTACATGATCATTGGTCTAGAATTTATGAGTGATTTTAGTATGAGCACATGACTAGGTTATTCATATTTTGATAGGATGTTCTTCCTATAGCATGGATATGGTTGAGGAGTGTGCAAGTACCAATGAGAGTGCGAAATCATCCCAGACTAACTGAGGTAGAGTTCACACCATTTCCATTAGATGTATGAGATGAGATTATAGATGTTCTTGATGTAGATGGTGTGGGGTGTACTAAGGCATATATGGTATGGTGGTCGAGGCATCAATGGGCTCCACTATATCCAACTAGTGTGCCAGATGTTCCAGAATATGAGCAACATGAGCTGATTCAAAGGGTGAGAGGTGAGTGTTTGTAATGTGGCCTATATATTTATGTCTATTTTTATTGTTATTTTTATATTATATATGACTAACATAGTGTAATGTTGTTGTACTTAGGTGACGTGGTGGGTATGTAGGGTGAGGCACATACTAGTGTTAGTGGTGGGGATGATGTGTTTTAGGAGACTATTATTGAGTCTATACTATGTGAGCTTACATGGCATGTTATTGATGATGTTGTGGAGGGGAGTTTCATAGAGAGATCTATGGTTATGGCTGGTGTTTATGCTCACTTATTTGACCAAGCTATTATAGCTACAACTAGCTATGTTAAGGCAGCAGGAGAGAGAGATGAGCTTAGGGTTGAGTGAGATAGGCACAAGATGCCTCCTATGGATTATGGAGTAGTGAGATCCAAGAATTTAGATGATTATGGATCTTTAATGGTGACATGCAGACTTACATGAAGTGTATGGTGGTTTGTTGGAGTGAGACAATTAGGCAAGAAGCATTCATGAGCTCGAGGAGGTAGAGAGTCATTGAGTGCTAGACAAGATTATGGGATGAGTACTAGAGGAGAGAGTGAGATGGAGAGTGAGGGCATGATCCCTATCCATGAGTGATTGAACTTGACATGATGTATATGTTTTGAAAACTTATGTGTTATATAGATACTGGTTTGATTTTGAAACTCATGTGTATGCGCATTATGGATTCTAGATTATACTGGCATTGTAATGTTGTGGTTTGGAATAATTGATTTGATGTTTGATGTTGAAGTTGTATATGCTTGGTAAATGGTATGTAGGATATGTGATTTGATTGTGTTGATATATTTAGTAAGATGATATTTAGGATATGTTTGGATGTAATTATTTGATTTGTAATCATATGTAAGTGACAATCTTATTGGTTTTTGTAATTGGTAAAATTGATTTGTAAAGTGAATTGGTTTATAAGTAGGATATAAGTAAGGTCTAGATTTTGAGATTGGTAACTTGTTTAGATAATTTGAATTAATTGGAGATTGGAAAAAAGGTTTATATCAGTTGATTTGGTAAGATCTAGACTGTGATAAGGTTGGTTCTGGCTAGGGATGGCTATCTAGAATTAGGAATGTTGGTTTTTAGTAAGAGGTAAAAGTAAGATAACACTGTGTGTGTATTACCTTCCCATGAGTGGCTCAAGAATAAAAAGGTTAGCTAGACCTTTAGCTCCATGATTGCCCTGCTAAGTGAATTTATAAATAGATGCTGAAATGAATGTATGTTATATCACACTATGTTATAACACTATTTGAACCCTGTCGACCAAGTGAATAATTGCCCATATTGCTCATGCTATGTAAGACCCTATCCTGAAGCTGATGTTGTATGTGATGCACTAACTATAGCGAGCTATGATAACTCTAAAAAATGTAATCTGACTTGTTGTGTTGTTGAAACTTTATGTTGTAGAGAATGCTCATTTTATCTCAAATGTAATGGATTGTTGTGTGAAATAGGCCCTAGAAAGTCTGCCCAGAGTGAATATCTCTCTAAAACTATATTTTATTGTCATGCCTGTGATGGTGCTAGATAAGTATATGGAACTTCACTATGTATTTCTTAGACAATAGTACTATATGTAGGTTGCATTCTCTAAACTAGATTCCAAACTTTTTGAATGGTTAGAATAGGAGATATCTTGTGAGATTCTATCCTAGGAACCACATGACTCACATGATGAGTGACCAATGATTCCTGTAAAGGAATGTCTTGGGATGACTCAATCATGGAGGAATGAGGTCTAGGGTTCCATGATGGAAGAGATCTCTGTGCCCCCTATGTGAATTCTAAAATACCATGATCAACACATCTAGAAATACAATCTTGAAGTCCTAAATAGGTATCTTCATTATGTCCATGGATACGATGATAATTATAAAAGGGCTGATATGGTTATCTATGTAAAAGATGTGGATCTCACTGATGAATAGAAAGTAATGTGATTAACCTCCTATCTAGTAGTGCTGACAATATGCTATATGGGCTATCCTATGTTGAATAAAATTATAGTGGTGTTGGTTGGTAATTCTATGTATTGCATATTGTGGGTGGTGTTCTAGAAACATCCTCTTTGTTCTTGACTATTTGCTTTTTTGGTTGTGGTTTATGATCTTTTCTAGGACATGGTGGATGTTGAGTAGTAGGAGTTGTATCTGAAGATGATGATATGAAATCTAGAGTAATCAAATCAACTAAATCTGCCTTAATTAATCCCAATTTATTTTCCAAAGCTAGAACTATGTAACACAAATGTATGAAACAAGGCTCTGTCTGATATAGTAAATGCTTGAAGAGAGGTTGGTAAAGGCCCTTGATAAAGATATGTTGAACCTATAGATATGTTTGTTTGTAAATTAATCTTAACAAATGAGCCTTAAATCTTAAGATGTACTCACTTACTGGCTCTGAAGAATTTTGATGTAGTGTGGCAAGTTTCTCATATGTAACATGAGGGCCCATGTTTATACTATATCTCTTGATAAAAACCTCCTCTAGGGCATCATATATGTGTAATGAACCAATGGGTAGTAAATGAAAGAACTAATTCTATGCTTCCCCCACTAATGTCTATTGAAACAACTTGAGTAAAATCAAAGGACTTGTCTAAGGTGGCAAAGCTTTTTGAAAGGCCTGAAGGTGTGCGAAGGGATCTCCAGTTCCATCAAAGTGAGGTAATGATGGTGTTTGGAGATGCTCAGGCAATGTAATTTTTATGAATGTTTTTTAAATAGGTTTACCATGTAGATCATTGGCATCCATCCAAGATTTATAAGCTTTATTTTTTAGTGTAAGGAGATGTACTTGGTGTTGTAATTCACCAACTGCATGCATCAAAGAGATGATCTCTTCGGATGGTACATTACTATCTTGAAGTGGTTCACTTGATCATTGAATTTGATTGTTAATTTTAGCCATAAGAATGCTACATTTAGTAATTAGATCATAAAGAGGTGGTGTGCTCACTTGAACCTTAGGAGTAATGGTATCTTGGACCTTGTGAGAGGGATGTGGGCTACCATTCTCTTTGGGTGACAGGTGAGAATTGGGTTCTACTGCAATGAGGGGTGGCTTGGGGGATTCATTGGTACTTTTATGTTTTAGTAAATCACATTCTAAATTAGTAGCAAATGTGTTATTTAAATTAACATGTGCATGATTGGAAGTAAAATCATCATAGATTTAGAATCAACATTTTGGCATGCATGAGACTTCAGAGGACTGAGAGAATCGTTAGGAGTATGAGATGCTTCTTCTTCACTATATGCATAGTAGTCATCATTATTCCATGCATTATCACAATATTTATTTTGTTCATTTGAAATAGAAGAATTTGAAGTAGCATTTTCATATTCACTTTCATTTTCATACTCATTTACATGTTCACTATTGTATTCATAATCACTTCCATCATTGCTAGGGAGAGGTGAAAGAGAAAGATTTGATTCATTTCTAATATGTAATAAGTTATCATTGGAATTTGGAATATCATGTGTATCTATGCTATCCATGGATGGAATATATAAATTTGTTTCATTTGCAACATGAGAAGTAAGAGTAGAAGAGTTATAATTTGAACAATTTTTTGAAAGAGTAGAGTTAGGAACACATAATGCATCATTTGAACTATGCTTTGGTAATTTGATTTTATTGCATTTATATTGTTGTACTTTAAACAGAGCGGTAGCAAAAGGTAGAGAGAGATTAGGTTCACATGGAAGTAAATCATCACCAATGAGATGTTCATTTGAAAGTGCATGATTACTTTCTGCATTTTGTGCATTGTGCCTAGGAGAATGAGGTGAGAAGTATTTTTCCCATTTAGCAAAAGTATTATTTTGAGAAGAAGGAACAAAAGAGATAGGTTTTAGAGGAGATGTATCTATATATTATTCACTATCACTTTTGTATGAATGGTAATATTCTTCATTGCAACAATAGTAATTATCCTCATTAGATATAAAATCATTTTCCACATTTTTATCTAGTGTGCAATTTTGTAAATCGGTCCATTCGTTATCATAATTGTGAGAAAAATTAAAAAATTTATCTATGGGATGAGAAGGATGAAGTGCCTTTGTGGCCATTTTATCACCAAAGAGAAGTTTGAAAAATACTATGAAGCAAATAAATGCACGAAGAACTATTGGCATTGAATTTTGAAAATTACTTTTACTAACCCAAACAATTTGCAATAAATTCAAATTATTTTTCTAAAAATTATAAGGGAGGGTAATTTGAGGTTTGAGGACCTAGTTTGGGAATCTAGGGTGTTAGTGAATTTATTAAAAATATCTAAATTAATTTGTAGTTTTTTAATTTTTAAATTTAGGAAAAATAAAAAAATATTGTTAAAAATAAAAAATAATTAGCCCTAGGGTTTCTAGGGTTTTTGTACAAAAATTTGAAGTCGGCTTCACCAAATGTTTTACTAAATTTGGAAAACTATAGGGGTTAATTTTCTAAATAGTAAAGAGATCTGCATTAAGAGAAAAATTAGTAAATAAATGTGCCTTAATTAACCTACTGATTTGTTGAATCTAGAAGTGCTTAATTGATTTCAAAAAATAACAAACAAGAGGGAAGAGAATAAAGCTTAGCTAGTTTTGGACTGAGATGGAAGATTCAAATGTTGATATTTACTGGTCTAGCTAGGAAAACTAGCAAAAATAGGACCCAAAAGTCTATTTTCTACCTAGACAAGAGTGTTAGAAGTGAGACCTCTGGAGGTCCAACATTGTAGTCATAGTTTTGGCATTATATTCCTATGGGTCTGAGCTTTCTGAGCTTTCTAGGTTTTGTTCATCTATTCTAGGAGACCCTACATACCAAATTTCAACTCTTGAGAGTCATCAAAACTCACTGTAGGTTTGTTTCCATCTTCAGTACCTGTACTTATTTGTGCACATGGAAATGACAAATAGATCAAAATCAAAATGGGGAAAAATTGGGTTAGGGGAAGAATGATCTCACAATCAAGAACCCCTACTATTATGATTGCTACCTACATTAACCCTCACGTTGGGGTCTCAGATCCGATGTAGTTCTACCTTAGGGAACGTGCATAGTCAACGTGCATGATTGTTGTAAGAATGAATTTTTATTAGGCCCTTTCTTGATCAAGCATGCAAATCTAAGTGTGATTTAGAGAAACTAAGCTATACTATTGACTGATTTTTATTATCTCTAATGTGCCAAAGTAGTAAGTGCTAGATATAAAATGCTTTATGTAGTATTTTATATGGGAGACTCATTATTTTGAATTTTGAGAGCTTTATTCATATTTGACCGACATTAAAAAACTTAGGAATGAAGCAAAGAAAAGGGGTAAGACATATCCTATGGAAAAAATTGATCGTTAGAACCAAAACTGGGCTTGGACAACAACGCCAGAAACTAAACACCCTAGGTTTTAGTGATGTAGTCCATATTTGGGCACTATTATCTAGGGGTTTTGGGACCTAGGGGGATGGGTCAGGGTCTAAAAGAGGTCTTTGGGCCTGAAAGGGTCAAACATGGTAAGCTATGGATGATTGGGAATAGACAAAGAGATGTCTAGGGAGTGTAGTAAGACCAAGATAAGACAGACAAGAGGACCTAGCTAAATGTGAATAAAGCTCATATTCTCCAATTGGAGTCTCCTATGAAAATACATAGTATGTGTGTTTTCTTGACCTATTTAGGGTGATTAAAGTTATATATTCCACAATGGGCTATCTACTAATGTTCATTCTCTTTGGTGGTCCCTTGTTTTCAATCTCAATGAAATACCCTTGACATAAGTCCCTTGGATCAACGCTCTCAAGCTTTTCTGCAGAGAAATTCATACCATGTAAGATATATTCTATAGGTGATCTCACTCTTGGCTATTCTATGTGGAGGTGAAAGCCAAATTTTGGTTAGCCAATGTGGACTAGGAATCCTACCAGGGGATTCTCAATGTCACGCTAGCATCCATGTGCCACAAAATCTTGATCCACTCTATTTGGCCATGGTAGAAGGATTGTATGTGGTATTTAGAGACCCCTTTTCATAATTACACTCCTTGACTTGGCTATGGATGGCTCACCCCCCATTTACCCATGGTGGACAAGCTTAATCCCATTGGGGGTTGCACTCATCTGTTACTATGTGGAGCTTTCACTTCAACACTATCTGGGGGGCTTGTGTACAGAGGAAGCTTATTCATTTTACTTGGTGTATAATACACCAAGGCTTACCCATTGGCAGAAGACTCATCCAGCTAGGAGTTCACTTGCCTACATGCCCTTTCTTTGGCCACCTTGAGATGCTTCCTCATCTTTTTTGGTACTATTCCAAAGCTCAAAGGGTCTGGACTTGGATCCATGATCTCTTCAGACCTTTCTAACCCAAATTTTTTCCTTGGAATCACATCCTCCTTAGAGATAAACCCATGATGCCCTTTAAATACTCACAATTCTAGCATACTTTCAGAGTGGAGATTCTCTTTTGGCTTTGGAAAGAAAGACATAATTATGTGTTTAATAATGCATTTGATGATTGTAATGTTTTTGCTATCTATCATCTCCAATGTGATTTTTTATATTCAATTCCAAGCCAACAAAGTGGATATGGAGCTTGGGCATCTTCAAGATCTCCTCTCCCATTAGGGATATGTTCCTTGTGCAATGGCTCAGGATCTCCCATCTCTACCCAGGGATCTTAGACTGGTGGACAGAGTGGCTCTGCCACCCCGTGGTGGGCATCATTGTAATCATTCTCAACATCACTTTCACAATGACACCCAATACTAGTGCATGACCCCTCTTGGGAAACAATGAGGGTGGAAGCTGTCGCCTCATTCCCTGATAGGCAAAGATCGTTGGGATGCTCCTCCTCCTTTGCCCCCAAATGCTTGGGGGTGCCACCTAGAGGCCGTTCGGGGGTGCTGGACAAGTTCCCCAAGTTTTCTCTAACCATTTCACCCATTCATACATAGGAAGAAAATAATAGGGACACAACTCAAGCAACTTGAACTGGGCAGCAATTTAGGTGATAATTTGGGTGACAGTTCCATCCCAATTGATGACAAAACTTATGGGAGCCATAACTTTTACACCATAGGTCTAATTGACTCACCGTTTGAATCGTTGGAAAGATAAGAATGAGGGGAACATTGTGAGATGGCATGGAACTCCTATCAATGAATTTTGACCCCTAAAAACCTAAAGGAAGTGACCAAAATTTCAATTTTAGTAGTGTAGTCTAAAAATAGTAAGTTTTTAAAAATAGTAATTCCTCGAATTCTGAATTGTTTTAAAGCATGGAAGTTGAACCACTTAATCTCCCTAAATATTGGTGACCTTACACATCCTCCCCCTACTTTCAAAATAGGTACAAATAAAGATGTAACCCAAAATGGAAAATCAAACATCTCTTCCTAGAGATAAGCATATAGTTGTATTGTGATCTTGAGTAATAATACATCTCTTCTCAGAGAATTCATTATTACTATGTTATTTCTTTGTTCTTAAGATATTTATCAACTAGAACTTCTAAGTTTTAGATTAGTGGTATCAAAGTGGTTTGTCTTGAGAGTGTATGATCTCGAGGACGAGGTCAGGCTATAACAAGCTTGGGTGGAAAACAATAGAGCTTCCAAACTATCCACCTATTTGCTCCAAATGAATTCAAATGCTAGATAACATCGAGACATTTGATCCTTTCAAATAAATGGTGAATGAAGCCCTCTAATGGCAACAAGCATAGATGCTACAAAAAATTTCCCAAATTCTTCAATAATTCTCGATGGAAAATTTTGGCTCTTCAGCTGCACTTCCTAGCTCCTCATCCATGGAACATCCTTTCAGTGCCCCAACACCCTTCAAGGTTCAGGTGAATTTTGATATTCCAAAATTTGAAGGCAAAATCAATGTTGATGCATTATAAAATTGGTTAGATCAATTGTCTTCCTACTTATCTATAAACAAATTCATTGATAGAGAAAAGATCACTTTTGCTCTTTTGAAAGCATCATTTCCAACGAAAAACTAGTGGGAAGTGTATAAAAAGAGGTTTAGTACAGATGGCATTGGCCTTAAGGTGGAACCTACTTGGGATGATTTTGTGGAAGTGGTGAAATAAGAATACTATCCCATTAGAGCATATGATGATCTATACATATAGTGGCAACAACTTCACCAAGGTAAGGACCAATCTATTCAAGATTACATAAATATTTTTCATTCTTTGTCTGCAAAATTGGGCATCCAAGAAAGTGAGAAACATAAGACTCTCAATTATCATGGTGGAATATAATGGTACATACAGGGGGAAATGGAACTCTTCAATTTGGAAACCTTCGATGAGGCATACAAATTTGTAGTGAAGATTGAGCAGAAGCATGGCAGAAAGAATATGAAGAGTCATCCCTCAAAATGGAAAAGTGACAAGGAAGGTCAAACACAAGGCCAAAATTGGAAGCAAGATTTTCAAGATAAGAAATCCCATAAGGGGAAGGCTAGAAAATGATGTGATTATCACAAAATTGGAACTCACTCCAAAGAAGAATGTTGAGCCATCAAGCCACTACTTTCTAAGTCACAATACTCAACATCTACAACTTTGTCTCATACACAACCCACAATCGAAGAGGATGAAAAATAAATTGTAGACGTTGAGCCTGACACCATCATCACTTCATCACAGACCTGTGAGGAAAGGCTAGATAACAAGGAAAGATTGTTTCACTCCAAATTATGGGTAAAAGGTAAGCCTCTACATTTCATTATTGATAGTGGGAGTCAAAAGAATTTAATCTCTACTAAAGTTGTGAAAAGTCTGAATCTATCCATGAAGCCTCATCCAGAGCCATATAGTATTGGATGGTTGAGTCTAGGGAGAGACTTTCGTGTCACCCATCAATGTCTTCTTTTATATGTAATAAAACCTTTCCAAGATGAAGTCTTGTGTGATGTGGTCAATATATATGCTTTTGATGTACTCCTTGGTCAGTCATTCATGTATGAGCGACATGGCATCTATGAATCATGAACCCAAAGAATCACCCTCACTCTTGGAACATGGTGCTACAGGGTACTAGAGGTACTACCTCCCACATCTATCTCCCTGATCAGTGCTAAGCAATGTAAGAAATTGGTGGAGAAGACAAAGCAATTTGTTCTCATGGTGGTCATACCACATAAATCCAAGAAAGTTGATATTGCATTCCTAAATACATAATCAACACAACAACAAAATCAGATAGGATGAATCACAGGAGAATGTGATGACTTATTCAAGTCACCCATAAGAGTTCCACTGCATTCTTAAGTAAAAAATTCTATCGATTTGATCCCAAGATCACATTTGCCTAACAGTGTTGTGTATCATAGATAATTTTTGGAAAATAATGAGATAAAAAGATAGATTCAAGAATTGATCCAAAAGGGTCACATCAGGCCAAGCTCTTCACCCTATGGTAGCCCAGTTGTCTTGGCACCAAAGAAAGATGGAACATGGAGGCTTTGCATTGACTATCAAGCCCTGAATAAAATCACTGTGAAGAATCACTACCCTCTCCCCAAGATTGATGACCTACTAGATCAACACTATGGTGTGAAGTTCTTCACCAAAATTGATCTCAAATCTGGCTATCACCAAATTCCCATCGATCCCACCAATGTGTGGAAGACTGCATTCAAATCTAAGGAGGGGCTCTTTGAATGGTTGGTTATGTCTTTTGGCTTAACTAACACCCCTACAACCTTCATGAGGATGATGGATGACATCCTATGACCTTTTACCAACTCATTTGTGGTTGTCTACCTGGATGACATACTCATCTACAGTAGAACATGGGAGGAACAATTGCAACATGTTCGTAAGGTGCTTCAAACTCCTTGAGAGCAAAAGTTGTATGTAAATCTTGACAAATGCACATTTGGGATGACAAAAATTGACTACCTCAAGTACGTTTTTAATGAGGAAGGGGTCCATGTTGATCCAAAAAATATTTGGGTTATTTGATAATGGCCCACACCAAGGACCCTCACAGAACTTCGCAGCTTCTTGGGTCTTGCAAATTTCTATCATAGGTTTGTTCTTGGATTTTCACATGTTGCTTTGTCACTAACCCAAGTGACTAAAGGAGGAGCTAAAGCTACATTTTAGTGGGGTAAAATACAACAAAGGGAATTTGAAAATTTGAAGAATAAACTTTGCTTAGCCCCTGTTCTTGCCTTGCCAAATTTGCATCAACCTTTTGAGTTGAGGATAGATGCATCTGAATATGCCATGGGAGCTATCATCATGCAACATGGCCATCCTATTGCATATCATAGTGAAAATCTCAATGATACAGTCAAAAAATATCTAACATATGATAAGGATCTATATGCCATTGTGCAAGCCTACAAATAATGGAAACACTACATCTTGGGAAAAGAGACAATCATCCATACTGACCACAGACCATTGGAATTCATCTAGACATGGAGCAAACTATGAAATGAGAGGCACTAAAATTGGGCCACATATCTTCATCAATTCCATCTAATAATCAAACACAAAAAGGGGAGCTCAAATACAATTGCAGATTGTTTGAGTCATCTACCAATTTCTGCACTCACAATAGTTCTTGACTTGTGCGGATATGAGACTACCTCTTTGGGTGCTTTGTATGAAGCAAATCCTACCTTTACTAATATATATCAAGTGCTTCAAAAAGGTAAACATGTTTCTCATTTATATTTGCAAGATAATGTCTTCTGTCATACGAGGCACATCTGTGTTCCAGCTATAGAGCAACAGAAGATGATATGGGAAGCACATTTCATTAGGATAGTTGGACACTTTGGTATAGAGAAAACATTGGCAGTTCTTCAAAAACACTTTTAATGGCCCCATATGTGAAAGGATGTAGAAATATATCTCATATCTTGCACCCCATGTGTGATAGCCAAGGAAAAAAATAAGAAGCAAGGATTGTACATGCCATTGCCAGAACCAACCAGGCCTTGGGAATCTGTCTCAATGGAGTTTCTCTCAGGTTTGCCTACTTCAAAACATGGTAAGGACTATATTTTTGTAGTAGTTGATCATTTTTCAAAAATGGCTATCATGATTGCTTGTAATAAAAATATATCTACTGATGAAACTGCTCAACTCTTTTTTATTAATGTATGGCTCCATTTTGGTATCCCCAAGTCCATTGTCTCAAATCGAGATAGTAGGTTCCTGAGCATCTTCTGGTCCACTCTATGGAAGATGGATACCAAGTTGATGAAGCCCACAGTCTTCCATCCAAAGACCAATGGTTAGGCAAAGGTGGTGAACCACTTGATTGTTCACATGATTCAGATGTATCACTCCAAACATCCACATACATGAGATGAGGGGCTTCTTTTCATACAACATGGATACAATCGAGCCCTGCATAGCTTGACCAAGCACAATCCATTCCAAGTATGCTTTGGGTTCCAACCCATGGCACTAATTGATATAACTATTCCATTCTCCACCATAAAATACACACCTCAAGGAAGATCTGAGGTAGAAAAGGCAATAAAGTTCATTGAACAAATGCAACACATCCAACAACAAGTTCATGACATCCTAGAGAAGATGAATTAGAAGTATAAGCAATGCCATGGCAAACATAGGATTACACACCATTTTGCTATGGGTGATAAGGTTTGGTTTTGGCTTCAGAGGGAATGACTTGTAGGCCTTCACAAAAAAATTCAGCCTCTGCGATATGGTCCCTACACAATCACCAAAAAAGTTGGAGAAAATACTTTTGAGTTGAACCTACCAGCCTACCTTGGTTTGCATCCAATATTCAATGTGGAGCTCCTCAAACCATATCATCCACCTCTATGAGACACTTCAATAATAGCAAAACAACTTAACATTAATGAGCTAGATATATAGAGTTTTTCTTCAGTGGAGGAGGATCAGATTGTGGACACATGGATGAAGACAACAAGAGGACGCTCTATTTTGCTTTATCGAGTGGTCAAAAGGGGCCAGCTTAGCCACCAAGGTGAGTGGCTCACAAAGAATCAAATCAAGACACAACTACCACACTTTATGAGTAAAATTTACATAATGGGGACCATTGTTTTTAAAGGAGGGAGGAATGATCTAGGTAGCAATTTAGGCGACAATTCAGGTGACAGTTCCACTCCAATTGATGATGAAACTTTGGAAAGCCATAACTTTTACACCGTAGCTCCAATTGACTCAAAATTTAAACTGTTGGAAAGCTAATAATGAGGGGAATATTTTGAAATTACATAGAGATTTTTTGGATGAAGTTTGACCCTTGAAAACTCAATGGAAGTGCCCCAAATTTCAATTTTAGTAGTGCAGTCTAAAAATAGTAAGTTTCTAAAAATAGTAATTCCTTGAATTCTGTATTATTTTAAAGCATGGAAGTTGAACCACTTAATCTCCCTCAAGATTGGTGACCTTCCACATCCTCCCCCTACTTTAAAAATAGGTATAAATAAAGATGTAACCTGAAATATAAAATTAGACATCTCTTTCCAGAGATAAGCATATAGTTGTATTGCGATCTTGAGTAATAATACATCTCTTCTCAGAGAATTCATTGTTAATGTGTTATTTATTTATTCTTGAGATATTTATTAATGAGAACTTCTGAGTTTTAGATCAGTGGTATCAGATCGGTTTGTCTTGAGAGTGTATGATCCCGAAGACGAGGTCAGGCTACAAGAAGCTTGGGTGGAAAACAACAAAGCTTCCAAACCATCCACCTATTTGCTCCAAACAACTTCAAATGGTAGATGACACTGAGACATCTAATCCTTTCAAGGAAATGGTGAATGAATCCCTCCAATGGCAACAAGCATAGATGCTAAAACAATTTGCCCAAATTTTTCAATAACTCTCGATGGGAAATTTTGGCTCCTCAGCTGCACTTCCTAGCTCCTCATCCATGGAACATCCTTTCAGTGCCCCAACACCCTTCAAGGTTTAGGTGAATTTTGATATTAAAAAATTAGGAAAATTCAATGTTGATGTAGTAGAAAATTGGTTAGATCAATTGTCTTCTTACTTATCTGTAAACAAATTCACCGATGGAGAAAAGATCACTTTTGCTCTTTTGAAAGCATCATTGCCCATGAAAAACTGGTGGGAAGTGTACAAAAAGAGGTTCAGTATAGATGACATTGGCCTTGAGGTGGACCCTACCTGGGATGATTTTGTGGAAGTGGTGAAAGAAGAATACTATCCCATTAGAGCATATGATGATCTGTATATATAGTCCCAACAACTTCACCAAGGTAAGGACCAATCTGTTCAAGATTACACAGATATTTTTTATTCTTTGTCTGCAAGATTGGGCATCTAAGAAAGTGAGAAACATAAGACTCTCAAATATTGTGGTGGACTACAATGGTACATAAGGGGGGAAATGGAACTATTCAATTTGGAAACCCTCAGTGAGGCATACAAATTCATAGTGAAGATTGAGCAGAAGCATGGCAAAAAGAATACAAAGAGTCATCCCTCAAAATGGAAAAGTGAAAAGGAAGGTCAAACACGAGGCCAAAATTGGAAGCAAAAGGAGTTTCAAGATAAAAACTCCCATAAGGGGAAGGCTGAAAAAGGGTGTGATTATGACAAAATTGGAACTCACTCCAAAGAAGAATGTTGAGCCATCAAATCACTGCTTTTTGAGTCACAATAATTGACATATACTACTTTGTCTCATACACAACCCACAGTTGAAGAGGATGAAGAAGAAATTGTAGACATTGAGGCCTGCCACCATCATCGCTTCATCATAGACCTGTGAGAGAAAGGCTAGATGACAAGGAAAGATTGTTTCACTCCAAATTATGGGTAAAAGGTAAGCCTCTACATTTCATTCTTGATAGTGGTAGTCAAAAGAATTTAATCTCTACTAAAGTTGTGAAAAGTCTAAATCTATCCATGAAGCCTCATCCATAGCCATGTAGTATTGGATGGTTGAGTCCAAGGAGAGACCTTCGTGTCACCCATCAGTGTCTTCTTTCATATGCAATAAAACCTTTCCAAGATCAAGTCTTGTGTGATGTGGTCAATCTAGATGTTTGTGATGTACTCCTTGGTCAGTCGTTTATGTATGAGCGACATGGCATCTATGAATCATGAACCCAAAGAATCACCCTCACTCTTGGAACACAGAACTATAAGGTACTAGAGGTACCACCTCCCACATCTATTTCCCTGATTAGTGCTAAGCAATGTAAGAAATTGGTGGAGAAGACAAAGCAATTTGTTTTCATGGTGGTCAAACCACAGAAATCCAAGAAGGTCGATGTTGCAGTCCTAACTACATAATCAACACAATAACAAAAGCAGATAGGACAAATCACAGGAGAATATGATGACTTATTCAAGTCACCTACAGGTGCTCCACTGCATTCTAAGGTAAAACATTCTATCGATTTAATCCCAGGATCACCTTTGCCTAACAGTCCTATGTATCACAGATCAATTTTGGAGAATGATGAGATAAAAAGATAGATTCAAGAATTGATCCAAAAGGGTCACATTAGGCCAAGCTCTTCACCTTGTGGCAGCCTAATTGTCTTGGAACCAAATAAATATGGAACATGGAGGCTTTGCATTGACTATCAAACCCTAAATAAAATCACTGTGAAGAATTGCTACCCTCTCCCCAGGATTGATGACCTGCTAGACCAACTCCATGGTATGAAATTCTTCACCAAAATTGATCTCAAATCTAGCTATCATCAAATTCCCATCAATCCCACTAGTGTATGAAAGACTACATTCAAATCTAAGGAGGGGCTCTTTGAATGGTTGGTTATGCCTTTTGGCTTAACTAACACCCCTGCAACCTTCATGAGGATGATGGATGACATCCTACGACCCTTCACCAACTCATTTGTGGTTGTCTACCTAGATGACATACTCATCTATAGTAGAACATGGGAGGAACATTTACAACATGTTCGTAAGGTGCTTCAAACTCTTCGAGAGCAGAAGTTGTATGCAAATCTTGATAAATGCACATTTGGTATGACAACAATTTAGTACATTAGGTACATTATGAATGAGGAAGGGGTCTATGTTGATCCAAAAAATATTTGGGTTATTCAAGAATGGCCCACACAAGGACCCTCACAAAACTTCATAGCTTTTTGGGTCTTACAAATTTATATCATAGGTTTATTCTTGGATTTTCACAAGTTTGCATGGTCACTAACCCAAGTGACTAAAGGAGGAGCTAAAGCTACATTTCAGTGGGGTGAAATACAATAAAGGGCATTTGAGAATTTGAAGAACAAACTTTGCTCAGCCCCTATTCTTGCCTTGCCAGATTTGCATCAACCTTTTGAGTTGATGACAGATGCATCTAAATATGCTATGGGAGCTATCATCATGCAACATGGCCATCCTATTGCATATCATAGTGAAACTTTCACTGATACAGTCAAGGAATATCTGACATATGATAAGGAGCTCTATGCCATTGTGCAAGCCTACAAATAATGGAAACGCTACATCTTAGGAAAAGAGACAGTCATCCACACTGACCACAGACCATTGGAATTCATCCAGACACAGAGCAAACTATGAAATGAGAGGCACCAAAAGTGGGCCACATATCTTCAACAATTCTATCTAATAATCAAATACAAAAAAGGGAGCTCAAATACAACTGCAGATTGTCTGAGTCATCTGCCAATTACTGCACTCACAACATTTCTTGACTTGTGCGAACACGAGACTACCACTTGGGGTGCTCTATATGAAGTAGATTCTACCTTTGTTGATACATATTAGGTGCTTCAAAAAGGTAAACATGTTTCTGACTTCTATTTGTAAGATAATGTCCTCTATCATATGAGGCACATCTGTGTTCCAATTGTAGAGCAACAAAAGATGATATGGAAAGCACATTTCAGTAGGACAGATGGACACTTTGGTATAGAGAAGACATTGGCAGTTCTTCAAAAACACTTCTACTAGCCCCATATGTGAAAGGATGTGGAAAGATATCTCAAATCTTGCACCCCATGTGCGATATCCAAGCCAACAAATAAGAAGCAAGGATTGTACATGCCATTGCCAGAACCAACCAGGCTTTGGGAATCTATCTCAATGGATTTTTTCTCATGTTTGCCCACTTTAAAACATGGTAAGGACTATATTTTTGTGGTAGTTGTTAGGTTGTGGAGCTAAAAGCTTCACTGATGCAAACATGGAGGAGGAGGTAGCTGAGTTGCAGTGCAACCGACGTCGGTCAGGCCAACCGACGTCGGTCATATCCAGTGTGCAGAGATGCCGACATCGGTCAGTATCGGCCGACGTCGGTCACCTCCAGACTAATAGCGATCGATGTCGGTCACTTGTGTGGTTCTAGAACTGTCAATTTCATGAACAATTTGTTAACGAACCAGTTGTTTGCATGTTAAAGGCTAATTTTAGTCTTGGGCTACAGTTCTAATTATTGTAATTAGATGTCTAATTATTGTTTGCATGGGATCTATATAATAGACTCATGGGTTGTATTGTAAATTGTGCTAGTTAGAGTTGAGCTTGGTTAGCTCCTTCAGTGTGAAGAGAGCAAGGGTAGCTCCTCCTAGATCCACAGGGGTGTCGAGTGTGTATGATCAGGTAGATCTGTAGGATAGCAAGATCTGGTAGAAGATCCACCGGGGTACTGGTTTGGAGAATCATAAGGACTTGGTGAGGCAAGGACAAGGGTTCTTCAGGGTGTAGTGAGATCTACATGTGTAAGTAAGATTGGTTGATTTACAGGTTGTTGCAAGATCAGGGAGATCTACTTAGAGTGCGTTGTGTACTCAGTTGAGTATGTGTGTATACTCGATGTACTGTCAGTAATGATATTGACTGGTGGAGGTGAACAACAGCTTTGTGCTTGAGTTGTTTGTTGTGACCGTGATTGAGAGAGAGAACTCTTGAAGAGATTTACTGTTTATGCCCTAGAGGTGTGGGAGCCCTAGAGGAGTGTGAAGAAGATTGTGGCATCTTCTTTGTTGTATTTCCTTCTAGAAGAGTATTAATACAAGTGTTGTATTGTCTCAAATTTTGTGTTGTTTCTGATTTCTTGTTACTTGTTACTTCTGGTCTAATTCCGTGTTTAGTTGCTCATACAAAGGTAATCAATTGTGCTCCTAGATCCTAACAGTTGGTATCCGAGCTTTATGTTCTAGATTCCTGACAAAGTGGTATCAGAGTGAGGTTGCAGGTAGTAGGTTTGTGGTTGATTACAGGTTACTCTCAAGGGTTTCTGATTGAGTGGGAGTATAGCAATGGCAGAAGAAAGTACACTAAGAATGGAGGAATTCAAAAGCAAGAATGGTCAATTATAGTGTTATGGAAAGAAAGAGCAGGTAAAGAAAGATTGCTGGTTGGTAGAAGATCAGCATGAAGGAGCATGTCTTACAGGTATTATTGCACTGGTTGTTCTTATATGTTCCTTGGATAAAGTAGAATCTTGGTTTATAGATTATGTTGCCTCTTTCCATGCAGCCCCAAATAGAGTATTTTTCCATGTTAAGGTCCATGGAGACTTTGGAAAGATTTATTTAGGGGTTGGTGAGCCTTGTCAAAGTATTGGCAAAGGGAAAGTGTGGCTGAAATTGCAGACGACCAACACATGGGTGTTGAAGGATGTCATGCAGGTCCCAGTTCTAAAGATGAGGCTAATTTTTTCAAAAAATTTGGGTGATGAGAGATGCACAGTAACTCTCATAGCGGATGCACTTGAATTAGCTGGTGGTAAGAAAGTAGGTACTCTTTATCTACCTACTTGTATTACTGATTCTTCTTCTGTTGCGAAGACGTGGCTTTGTATGCTTGGTCACATAAGCAAGAAGGAGATGCATGTTCTTAAGAGGAAGTCAGATGTGTTTGACAAATTTAAGAATTGGAAAGCCTTGGTGTTTATGGAGGAGATGATGGACAGAGATCAGTGGATGGGACTGAATAACTCTGAGCAGGGCAGTTTGGATAGGGTTTTGATTCAAAGTAAGCTCGCAGGTAAAAAGTCATCACTCACAGGAAAACATAGTTATTGACGTCGATCAAGTGGAATCGATGTTGATCAGACAGGTACCGACGTTGGTCATGTGCAGACAGGCAAAGTTGGTAATGTTAGGCAGGTGGACATCAACGTCAGTCGGGTGGACACCGACGTCGATCAAGAAATCGACGTCGATAGTCAGGTCAGTCGTAGGGAACCAATGTCAGTCAGGTGTAGACTGGGAGGTGACCAACATCGGTCACTGGTAGAATGGATTTTGGGTGGACAGCAAGCTGTCAAGGAGTCTCAAATGCCCATGTGGAGGACTGAAAGTGTAAGTAAGAATCAAATTCGTTATTCCCCTTCTTTATACTTGTTGCTCACTGCAAAGTAGGTAGGATCTAGGAAATAGTGGGAGCATGGCATGAATTCTTCAAAAGAGAACCAAATGGGAGATTTGGTAGAGTTGCCAGCCAGGATAAAAGCACTGAGAGACGAAGGGATTCTTTGGTTAAAGAAGAGAAGGAATGGACACGTGAGACGGAAGGCCAAGGTATATGGTCTTGAGGAAGCTGCAGGGCAGTGGTACAATTTTGACAGGGGTATGACAAAGCATGGCTTTAGTCAATGTCATTGTAACCATTGTGTTTTTCTTACCAGGTTGGATAATGATCGCGACATTATCCTATTACTATATGTGGATGGTATGCTTGTTGCAGGTTCGTACATATAGGGATTTGTTGAGCTAAGTGTAAGGTTAGTTTAGTGGTGTGCCAAGAAGGATTTGAGAGTAGCAAAAAATTTTGGCATGAGTATTCCTAGAGACAGGGAAGGTCACAGGTTGATTTTGTCTCCAGATGATTGTGTGAATAAGGTAGTGGCATGGTTCAAAATGTAGGATGCAGAATCAGTATGCACATCTATGGATGGACAGTTCACAGAACAGGGTCCCAATTCACATGATGAGGTTAAGTACATGTGTATTAGACCTGAGGTTGCCCCAGTAGCGGGTGTTGTCAACAAGTTCATAGCCAATTCAGGAAAGAATCACTGGATAACAGTTCAGTGGGTTCTCAGGTATCTGAGAGGGACCAGCAACAGGTTAACATGCTATGTAGGGTCAGGGACTTCTCTACATGGGTATGTAGATTCGGATGTGGCAGGGTACTTGGATGACATGCGGTGCACCATAGGATGTGTGGTGGTTGGTCTTCAAGATTGATCTTGAAGAGGGATACAAGCTAGGAAACAAATTAGATGATGTATAGGTACAGGTACAGGTGTAGCTATTTATCTCCAAGTGGGAGATTGTTAGGTTGTGGAGCTAAAAGCTTCATTAATGCAAACATGGAGGAGGAGGTAACTGAGTTGTAGTGCAACCGACATCAGTCAGGCCAACCAATGTCAGTCATATCCAGTGTGTAGAGATGCTGACATCGGTCAGTATCAGTCGATGCCAGTCACCTCCAAACTAACAGCAACTGACATCGGTCTCTTTTGCGGTTCTAGAACTGTTGGTTTCACGAACAGTTTGTTAATGAACCGATTGTTTGCATGTTAAAGGCTAATTTTAGTCTTGAGCTGTGATTCTAATTATTGTAATTAGATTTCTAATTATTGTTTGCATGGGATCTATATAATAGACTCATGGGCTATATTGTAAATTGTGCTAGTTAGAGTTGAGCTTGGTTACCTCCTTCAGTGTGAAGAGAGCAAGGGTAGCTCCTCCTAGTTCCACAGGGGTGCCGAGTGTGTATGATCAGGTAATCTATGGGATAGTAAGATCTAGTAGAAGATCCACCAGGGTACTGGTTTGGAGAATCATAAGGACTTGGTGAGGCAAGGACAAGGGTTCTTCAGGGTGTAGTGAGATCTACATGTGTAAGTAAGATCAGTTGATTTGCAGGTTGTTGCAAGATCAGGGAGATCTAATTAGAGTGTGTTGTGTACTCGGTTGAGTATGTGTGTATACTCGGTGTACTGGCAGTAGTGATACTGACTGGTGGAGGTGAACAACAGCTCTGTGCTTGAGTTGTTTGTTGTGACCGTGATTGAGAGAGAGAACTCTTGAAGAGATTTACTGTTTATGCCCTAGAGGTGTGGGAGCCCTAGAGGAGTGTGAAGAAGATTGTGGCATCTTCTTTGTTGTATTTCCTTCTGGAAGAGTATTAATACAAGTGTTGTATTGTCTCTCAAATTTTGTGTTGTTTCTGATTTCTTATTACTTGTTACTTCTAGTTTAATTCCGTGTTTAGTTGTTCATACAAAGGTAATCAATTGTGCTCCTAGATCCTAACAGTTGGTATCAGAGCTTTATGTTCTAGATTCCTGACAGTAGTTGATCATTTTTCAAAAATGGCTATCATGATTGCTTGTAAGAAAAATATATCTACTGAAGAATCTGGTCAACTCTATTTTAGTCATGTATGGCTCCATTTTGGTATCCCCAAGTCCATTGTCTCAGATCGAGATAGCAAGTTTTTGAGCATCTTCTGGTCCACTCTATGGAAGATGATGGATACCAAGTTGATGAAGTCCACATCCTTCCATCCACAGACTGATGGTCAGGCAGAGGTGGTGAACCACTTGATTATTCACATGATTCAGATGTATCACTCCAAACATCTACGTACATGGGATGAGGGGCTTTTTTTCATACAACATGGATACAATCAAGCCCTGCACAACTCGACCAAGCATAGTCCATTCCAAGTATGCTTCGAGTTCCAACCCATGGCACCAATTGATATAGTTGTTTCATTCTCCACCATGGAATACACACCTTATGGAAGATCTGAGGTAACAAAAGCAACAAAGTTCATTGAACAAATGCAACACATCTAGCAGCAAGTTCATGACACCCTAGAGAAGATGAATCAGAAGTATAAGCAATGCCACGACAAACATAGGATTGCACACCATTTTGTTGTGGGTGATAAGGTTTGGTTGTGGCTTCAGAAGGAATGACTTGGAAGCCCTCACATAAAAATTCAGCCTCTGAGATATGGTCCCTACACCATCACCAAAAAAGTTGGAGAAAATGCTTTTGAGTTGAACCTACCAACCTACCTTGGTCCACATCCAATATTCAATGTGGAGCTCCTCAAACCATATCATCCACCTCTATTGGAAACTTCAATCATAGCAAAACAACTTAACATTGATGAGCTTGATCCACAGATTTTTTCTCTAGTGGAGGAGGATCAGATTGTCGACACATGGATGAAGACAATAACAGGATGCTCTATTTCGCTTTATTGAGTGGTCAAAAGGGGCCAGCTTAGCCACCAAGGTGAGTGGCTCATAGAGAATCAAATCAAGACACAACTGCCACACTTGATGAGGAAAATTGATGCAATGGGGACTATTTATTTTCAATGAGGGAGGAATGATCTGGGTAGCAATTTAGGTGACATTTCAGGTCACAGTTCCACCCCAATTGATGATGAAACTTTTGGGAGCCATAACGTTTGCACCGTAGCTCCAATTGACTCGCTGTTTGAACCATTGGAAAGATTAGAATGAGGGGAATGTCTTGAGATGGCATAGATCTTTGATCAATGAAGTTTGACACTCAAAAACCCAACAGAGGTGCCCCAAATTTCAATTTTAGTAGTGTAGTCTAAAAATAGTAAGTTTTTAAAAATAGTAATTCCTTGAATTTTGTATTATTTTAAAGCATGAAAATTGAACCACTTAATCTCCCTTGAGATTGGTGACCTTCTACATCCTCCCCCTACTTTCAAAATAGGTATAAATAAAGATGTAACCCGAAATGGAAAATCAAACATCTCTTCCCAAAGATAAGCATATAGTTGTATTGTGATCTTGAGTAATAATACATCTCTTCTCAGAGAATTCATTATTACTATGTTATTTCTTTCTTCTTGAGATATTTATCAACCAAAAATTTTGAGTTTTGGATCAGTGGTATCAGAGCAGTTTGTCTTGAGAGTGTATGATCCCGAGGACAAGGTTAGGTACAAGAAGCTTAGGTGGAAAACAATAGAGCTTCTAAACTATCCACCTATTCACTCCAAATGACTTCAAATGGCAGACGACACCGAGACATCTGATCCTTTCAAAGAAATGGTGAATGAAGACCTCCAACAACAAAAAGCATAAATGCTGCAATAATTTGCCCAAATTCTTCAACAACTCCCGATGGAAAATTTTGGCTCCTCAGCTACACTTCCTGGCTCCTCATCCATGGAATGTCCTTTCAATGCCCCAACACCCTTAAAGGTTCAGGTGAATTTTGATATTACAAAATTTGAAGGCAAAATCAATGCTGATGCAGTAGAAAATTGGTTAGATCAATTATCTTCCTACTTATCTGTAGACAAATTCACCGATGGAGAAAAGATCACTTTTGCTCTTTTGAAAGCATCATTGCCTGTGAAAAATTGGTGGGAAGTGTACAAAAAGAGGTTCAGTACAGATGACATTAGCCTTGAGGTGGAACCTACCTGAGATGATTTTGTGGAAGCGGTGAAAGAAGAATACTATCCCATTGGAACATATGATGATCTGTACATATAGTGGCAACAACTTCACCAAAGTAAGGACCAATCTATTCAAGATTACACATATATTTTTCATTCTTTGTCTACAATATTGGGCATCCAAGAAAGTGAGAAACATAATACTCTCAAATATCATGGTGGACTACAATGGTACATACAGGGGGAAATAGAACTGTTCAATTTGGAAACCCTCAGTGAGGCATACAAATTCATAGTGAAGATTGAGCAGAAGCATGGCAGAAAGAATACGAAGAGTCAGCCCTCAAAATGAAAAAGTGACAAGGAAGGTCAAACACGAGGCCAAAATTAGAAGCAAAAGGAGTTTCAAGATAAGAAATCCCAGAAGGGGAAGGCTGGAAAATGGTGTGATTATCACAAAACTGGAACTCACTCCAAAGAAGAATGTCGAGCCATCAAGTCACTACTTTCTCAGTCATAATACTTGACATCTACTGCTCTATCTCATTCACAACCACAGTCGAAGAGGATGAAGAAGAAATTGTAGACGTTGAGCTTGACACCATCATCACTTCATCACAGACCTGTGAGGAAAGGCTAGATAACAAGGAAAGATTTTTTTCACTCCAAATTATGGGTAAAAGATAAGCCTCTGCATTCATTCTTGATAGTGGGAGTCAAAAGAATTTAATCTCTGCTAAAGTTGTGAAATGTCTGAATCTATCCATGAAGCCTGATCCAAAGCCATATAGTATTGGATGGTTGATTCTAGGGAGAGACCTTCATGTCACCCATTAGTGTCTTCTTTCATATGCAATAAAACCTTTCCAAGATGAAGTATTGTGTGATGTGGTCGATTAGATGTTTGTGATGTACTCCTTGGTCAGTCATTCATGTATGAGTGACATGGCATCTATGAATCACAAACCCAAAGAATCACCCTCACTCTTGAAACATAGTGTTATAGGCTACCAGAGGTACCACCTCCCACATCTGTCTCCCTAATTAGTGCTAAGCAATGTAATAAATTGGTGGAGAAGATAAAGCAATTTGTTCTCATGGTGGTCAAACCACAGAAATCCAAGAAGGCTGATGTTGCAGTCCTAACTACATAATCAACACAACAACAAAAGCAAATAGGATGAATCACAGGAGAATATGATGACTTATTCAAGTCAGCCATAGGAGTTCGACTGCATTCCCAGGTAAAACGTTCCATCGATTTGATCCCATGATCACCTTTACCTAATAGTCCTATGTATCGCAGATCAATTTGGAGAATGATGAGATAAAAAGATAGATTCAAGAATTGATCCAAAAAGGTCACATCAGGACAAGCTCTTCACCCTGTGGCAGCCTAATTGTCTTGGCACCAAAGAAAGAAGGAACATGGAGGCTTTGCATTGACTATCGAGCCTTGAATAAAATCACTATGAAGAATCACTACCCTCTCCCCAGGATTGATGACCTGCTGGACCAACTCCATGGTGTGAAGTTCTTCACCAAAATTGATCTCAAATCTGGCTATCACCAAATTCTCATCGATCCCACCGATGTATGGAAGACTGCATTCAAATCTAAGGAGGGGCTCTTTGAATGGTTGGTTATGCCTTTTGGCTTAACTAACACCCCTGCAACCTTCATGAGAATGATGGATGACATCCTATGACCCTTCACCAACTCATTTTTTGTTGTCTACCTAGATGACATACTCATCTACAAGAAAATATGGGAGGAACCTTTGCAACATGTTCATAAGGTGCTTCAAACTCTTTGAGAGCACAAGCTGTATGCAAATCTTGACAAATGCACATTTGGGATGACAACAATTCAGTACCTCGGGTATGTTGTGAATGAGGAAGGGGTCTATGTTGATCCAAAAAAGATTTGGGTTATTCGAGAATGACCCACACCAAGGACCCTCACAAAACTTCACAACTTCTTGGGTCTTACAAATTTCTATCATAGGTTTGTTCTTGGATTTTCACATGTTGCTTGGTCACTAACCCAAGTGACTAAAGGAGGAGCTAAAAATACATTTCAATGGGGTGAAATACAACAAAGGGCATTTGAGAATTTGAAGAACAAACTTTGCTTAGCCCCTATTCTTGTCTTCCTAGATTTGCATCAACATTTTGAGTTGATGACAGATGTATCTGAATATGCCATGGGAGCTGTCATCATGCAACATGGCCATCCTGTTGCATATCATAGTGAAACTTTCACTGATACAGTCAAGAAATATCTGACATATGATAAGGAGCTCTATACCATTGTGCAAGCCTGCAAACAATGGAAACACTACATCTTGGGAAAAGAGACAGTCATTCACACTGACCACAGACCATTAGAATTCATCTAGACACAGAGCAAACTATGAAATGAGAGGCACCAAAAGTGGGCCACATATCTTCATCAGTTCATCTAATAATCAAATAAAGCTGTAGATTGTTTGAGTCATCCACCAATTACTATACTCACAATAGTTCTTGACTTGTGCGGACATGAGACTGCCACTTGGGGTGCTCTGTATGAAGCAGATCCTACCTTTGTTGATATATATCAGGTGCTTCAAAAAGGTAAACATGTTTCTGATTTCTATTTGCAAGATAATGTCCTTTGTCATATGGGGCACATCTGTGTTCCAGCTACAGAGCAATAGAATATGATATGGGAAGCACATTTCCTTAGGACAGCTGGACACTTTGGTATAGAAAAGACATTGGTAGTTCTTCAAAAACACTTCTACTGGCCCCATATGCGAAAGGATGTGGAAAGATATCTCAAATCTTGCACCCCATGTGTGATAGCCAAGACAAAAAATAAGAAACAAGGATTGTACATGCCATTGCCATAACCAATCAGGCCTTGGGAAGTATCTGAATATGCCATGGGAGCTGTCATCATGTAACATGGCCGTCCTGTTGCATATCATAGTGAAACTTTCACTGATACAATCAGGAAATATCTGACATATGATAAGGAGCTCTATACCATTGTGCAAGCTTGCAAACAATGGAAACACTACATCTTGGGAAAAGAGACAGTCATTCACACTGACCACAGACCATTAAAATTCATCTAGACACAGAGCAAACTATGAAATGAGAGGCACCAAAAGTGGGCCACATATCTTCATCAGTTCCATCTAATAATCAAATAACGTTGTAGATTGTCTGAGTCATCCACCAATTACTATACTCACAATAGTTCTTGACTTGTGCGGACATGAGACTGCCACTTGGGGTGCTCTGTATGAAGCAGATCCTACCTTTGTTGATATATATCAGGTGCTTCAAAAAGGTAAACATGTTTCTGATTTCTATTTGCAAGATAATGTCCTTTGTCATATGGGGCACTTCTGTGTTCCAGCTACAGAGCAACAGAAGATGATATGGGAAGCACATTTCCTTAGGACAGCTGGACACTTTGGTATAGAGAAGACATTGGCAGTTCTTCAAAAACACTTCTACTGGCCCCATATGCGAAAGGATGTGGAAAGATATCTCAAATCTTGCACCCCATGTGTGATAGCCAAGACAACAAATAAGAAACAAGGATTGTACATACCATTGCCAAAACCAACCAAACCTTGGGAATCTGTCTCAATGGATTTTCTCTCAGGTTTACCCACTTCAAAACATGGTAAGGACTATATTTTTGTGGTAGTTGATCCTTTTTCAAAAATGGCTATCATGATTGCTTGTAAAAAAAATATATTTGCTGAAGAAACTACTCAACTCTATTTTAGTCATGTATGGCTCTATTTTGGTATCCCCAAGTCCATTGTCTCAGATCGAGATAGCAGGTTCCTGAGCATCTTCTGGTCCACTCTATGGAAGATGATGGATCCCAAGCTGATGAAGTCCACAGCCTTCCATCCACAAACTGATGGTCAGGCAGAGGTTTTGAACCACTTGATTGTTCACATGATTCAGATGTATCACTCCAAACATCCATGTACATGGGATGCAGGGCTTCTTTTCATATAACATGGATACAATCGGGCTCTGCACAGCTCGACCAAGCACAGTCCATTCCAAGTATGCTTCGAGTTCCAACCCATGGCACCAATTGATATAGCTGTTTCATTCTCCACCATGGAATACACACCTCATGGAAGATCTGAGGTAGCAAAATCAACAAAGTTCATTGAACAAATGCAACACATCCATCGGCAAGTTCATGACATCCTGGAGAAGATGAATCAGAAGTATAAACAACACCATGACAAACATAGGATTGTACACCATTTTGTTGTGGGTGAAAAGGTTTGGTTGCAGCTTTAGAAGGAACGACTTGCAGGCCCTCACAGAAAAATTTGGCCTTTACGATATGGTCCCTACACCATCACCAAAAAAGTTGGAGAAAATGTTTTTGAGTTGAACCTTCCAGCCTACCTTGGTCTGCATCCAATATTCAATGTGGAGCTCCTCAAACCATATCATCCACCTCTATTGGACACTTCAGTCGTAGCAAAACAAATCGACATTGATGAGCTTGATCCACAGAGTTTTGCTCCAGTGGAGGAGGATCAGATTGTGGACACATGGATGAAGACAACAAGAGGACGCTCTATTCCACTTTATCAAGTGGTCAAAAGGGGCCAGCTTAGCCACCAAGGTGAGTGGCTCACAGAGAATCAAATCAAGACACAACTGCCACACTTGATGAGGAAAATTGACTTAATGGGGACCATTGTTTTTCAAGGAGGGAGCAATGATCTGGGTAGCAATTTAGGCGACAATTTGGGTGACAGTTCCACCCCAATTGATGACGAAACTTCCGGGAGCCATAACTTTTGCACCGTAGCTCCAATTGACTCGCCGTTTGAACTGTTAGAAAGCTAAGAATGAGGGGAATGTCGTGAGATGGCATGGAGATATGCTCGATGAAGTTTGACCCCCAAAAACCCAATGGAAGTGCCCCAAATTTTAATTTTAGTAGTGCAGTTTAAAAATAGTAGGTTTCTAAAAATAGTAATTCCTCGAATTCTGTATTGTTTTAAAGCGTGGAAGTTGAACCACTTAATCTCCCTCGAGATTGGTGACCTTCCACATCCTCCCCCTACTTTCAAAATATGTATAAATAAAGATGTAATCCGAAATGGAAAATCAGACATCTCTTCCCAGAGATAAGCATATAGCTATATTGCGATCTTGAGTAATAATACATCTCTTCTCAGAGAATTCATTGTTACTGTGTTATTTCTTTGTTCTTGAGATATATATCAACCAGAGCCTCTGAGTTTTGGATCACTACTGGGTGTGAGCCTATTCCAGATGACAATGACTTGCTAATTTCGAGCTGGGGTCTAAATTATATGGATCTGCGGTCTTCTGGGCTTGCTCTTGCTGCTTAAAGTTCTCTTTTAGTATGTGACTTATTCCTAAGCTTTGCCTAATTGTTTGTGATACTTTCGTTTCTGGGTCCTATACTTTACCTAGTGTATCAACGTGATGTACTCTCATACCCCTGTATTTTTTTGTAAATTATTTGTATATTTCTATTTAGTTAATATATAAATATGTTTCATCCAAAATAAAAAATTAAAATTAAAAAATAAAATAAAATCCCATGCGCACTTCATTCATGGATTTCAAATATGAAGCCGTGCGCCCACTGCTTTGTGTTTATTCACGTGGAGCCCACTTGAAGCTTTTGAACACGACCTCTGCTTACCGCTTGCCAAACAGGACAAAATCATCAATACCCAGTTATTTTACAAACTCATTGATGCAATTTTGATACATAGAAGTAGAAGTGGAAGTGGCACACGTTTGGGAACATAGTTTTATTGGAATGACAATGGCAATGGCAATGGCAGTTGCGGATGGGATTCTACACGTATTTCTGTGGGCATTGCTGTCAGTTATTGCTTTATCTGCAACTTCTACGGGTATGTTAGTTTTCTGTGATTTAATATCATTTCCCTCTGTATGAGTTTTATTGCATCGGTGGGATTTCAGTTTATTAGGTATGTAGAAAAACTCTGTTGCTGAGCAGATCTATGGTTATGTTGTTGGGTATGCAACAGAGGGTGCAGTGGCACAGTGGTGTGTAGCAGACCCTCAGGCGCCTGAGTATTTCTTGCAAAGTGCGCTGGATTGGGCATGTTCGTCTGGCGGGGCAGATTGCAGTTCCATTCAGCCAAACCAGGCCTGTTATGAACCACAGAACCTTGTAGCCCATGCGTCTGTTGCATTCAACAGCTACTGGCAGAAGTACAAGCAGCAGAGGGCTTCCTGTTATTTCAACTCCGCAGCATTTGTTACTGAAACCAATCCAAGTCTGTTTCTTAATAAGCTTGTAAGATTGTTGGTTTTAATGCTTGTTTACTAATACTTTGGGCGTGCTGCTTATGGAGTTTTTTATTACTATTTTCAAGTTAAGACAATTTTCGTATAAAACCCACCATAATATAGCCACATATGAAATTAAATTTTTTTCCGTGTATTTTGTAGAGCTAGAGACCTGCATAGTAAATGTAAAATGAGAGATCTGATGTATGCTTCACATGCCCACATATCATTTTAACAAATCTGTTTAGAGTTACAATTCTCTTTTCTTATTAGGACTGCAAATTCTGATATTCTTTCTGTAATTTTTTCCTACCACGGTTTAACCCTCATGAATCTTAACGAGTCCATAATTCTGCAAGTTTGGTGACAGTGAAATCATACAACCAACATGCATAAGAACATATTGATCCTAATTGGCATTGGTTTTCTAGATGAGGTGCATATGTAACTTTGCATGATTTACTTCTAGTGAACAAATTCGAAAATAGTACAAGAGTATGAGATTCTCAAATGAGATGAGTTGAATGCCCCATCATCTGTGGTTTGACCTTGTAGTAAGAAAGCTTGGGAACAAATTAGGCTTTGCCAAAAGTCACTGACAAAGCTTTGGGAGCAAATAGAGTTTTTCCAATCTTTTCCAATGAAATGGAATCGTTAATTGGCTTTGTATTGGAGGCAATACAAGGTATCGGCGAGCTGGCTAGCACAAAAAATGTATTAATATATAAGTTGTGGGTTCTGTCGAAATATTGCAGCCCAATTGTTCAATGACAGACGCTTTAGAATCAGATCTTGATTCCTGCCTTATAATTTTGCAGCTCTTCATTCGCTCCCACAGTTGCAATACCTTCCTGTCCAGTCCTGTATTGAATTTCTCCACAAAACATTGTTCCCGCTTACCCTCCAGATCTATAGAGATACCACTCACCTGAAAATTGACAGAATCAATGCAATACAATAAGCTATTAGAAAAATAAAAGAAATAAAACAAACAAAAGCCGCCCTTGCCAATGATGCTTAGATCACTCACAGATTGGAATAGCAAGCAAATAAATTTGCAACCCTATCACTCCCTATAATAAACTTAGCTGGAACACATACATCCTAATAGATCTCAACTGAATAGATAAATCTGTCAAATACTTAGTTTTACTTGTTTGCTTCATTTTATATAAAATGTGTTGTCATGCTGTTGAAAGAACTGACTTATATATGTCAAAAACATTTTGAGACGTCACCCAAACTGATCCATCCCCCTACATAAGTAGTTTTCTTTCACCCGTTGGAGAAATTATATGGAGTGATAAAATGCAGTTGTGTGTTTCTGTTGCCAATACTCTGTTTTTGTGCTCTATCTCTCTGTTGTTCATCTAACTATGTGAGACGAAATTATGAACAAGCTTATACTCTCAATTCAATATGACCATGAGTTTTGATCGTCACAAGCTTTGGGTGCCTGTATGTATTTTAAGATAACTTCTTTGCTGGTTTGGAGCTATTGTCGTACAACTTTACAAGCTGAAACATGTGACTATTCTTAGTACTCCACAGTGCAAAAATTGAGCTTGCCATTGGTTTAAATGACAGATTTACAAGTATTCTTTCTTATTTTGAAATAAAAAACCTTTCAATGGTTACTTTGAGCTTTCAGAATCTGAGAATATGATCTAGGTTCAGTTCAATACTAATTATGGCAAAGTTATGCTTGAACCCCATTAGCTTCTAACAAAAATAGAGCAGGAAATCCCATCTATATAAAAGTAGCTTCTTACTGTTACTATTACTGTAAGATGTTGGTGTTACTGTAATGAAATGGCTTTATGAATAAACATGTTTAATGATATATCACATCTTAAATATAACTTAGGTCAGTCTTCTGTGTGTTTTTAGATCTTTTTGGCAAATCTTAAACTTTGTTTCAGTTTGTAAAATTAAAAAGAAGCTGGAGGAAAAAGAGGAGGCAAAGCTTTGCATTTCATTTGACTGCACTGAATGTTTGTTCTGGTGTATACTTGAAGAGGATTTTGTGTCATCTGAAAAAACATTATGTTTGGTATATGTGATTACAGGCAATGGGAATTGTGTTTACACTTTAATAGCAAGGTATGCAACAATATTGAGGAAATTTACTGATACTTTTTCTCTTATAATATTGTGGATTTTGCAATATCCCCATTTACTTACTTTCTATATTTCTATTGATTTTTACTGTTGAATTGTTTTTCAGCAGTAGTCCTACAAGCCCAGTAACTAGTCCCAACTTTCCAGTCTACAATGCCAGTATTCCTGGAGGCATACCCAATTTGGGTTTGGGACCAGATTCATCCAACAGCAGCGGCTCATCATCATCTTCATCTTTGGCATTTCTGGTGTCTCTGAGTGTTGCTACACTAATTCTCACTAAGAAATCTTGTGAATGTGCGCAACCTATAATTGCACTGTAGGGTTTCATCTGTGACTCTTAACAGCTCAAAATCATGATGATCTGTATGAAATCGTCTCATTTTGTTTAACATCTAGTGCTATTTTCTAGGGATGGTGATATAGATTCTCATTATAGTAATACTTCTGCAAGTATTTTGGGTTCTTAAAAAAGTGCAAATCATTTAACAGAAGATTTTGAAGATGGACACACCATTCAGGTCTGTCTTATTCATTTTCTTACCAGAGATGCACAGGGGATATATGGTTCCCAATTTTTGGTAACTACATTTGACGGTGGGTGATGCATGCATATATCGGAATACTCTCATTTCTGCTGATCTTTGATTTCTGAGGATGTATTGCCAATGTATGTTAAAAAAACTACAAAGCTTGTTCCAAGCAAAGTGGCATATCCCATTAGTTGAGGATTTCATTCCACTATAAGATCTTTCTACTAAAAATTCAAAACATGTAAAAAAAGAAAAAAAGGTGTTGTATATGCTTATTTGATATGAGGATTAATGATGATATTAATGTCCATGAAAGACCAAAATTGGCCCATGGGATTGGGAAAGTACAATGTAAGGGAAGGAACGGTGAACGCAAGTGCAACTTCAACAAACCCAAAAGATAACGAAATTAATAAGGACATGTATCCAATAAATTATATGAAAACAAATCATAACCTCTGATTCCTTACAGATGTCACCATATCTACAAACTTGTCATGAGATTGTGTGCTCAATCTTGAAGAAACACAGTGAATAAAAGAATCAATCTTCTAAGTACAAAAACAAGGTGAATAAAAGAAGCAATCCTCTATGTGTAGAGCATTGCGGAAGCAAAATCTTTGGCTGGACGTTGGTGAAGATAAATCATCCCTCAAGAATGGGGCCAAGCATCTTTGATCCTTGTAAGCCATGAAGGTTTGGAGAATTTTACAAGTGTCTGAAGAGGAAAAGAATCATTCCCTATCTCATAATAAGGAAAACATCTAAATTTAAAATGATCTTTGGTTTTAGGCTCCATGGAACAAATTTAAGAAGGAGAGCATCTAAATTTAAAATGATCTTTGGTTTTAGGCTTCATGGAACAAATTTGAGAAATATGAAGCACTTGAGGAATACTGTGGTGTGAACAAATTCTAAATTGTGTCAATGGAACCTTCAAATTACAAGGTAATTGGAGCCTAGTGTAACATAGGGGTTGGATGAACCGATCCTCAAACTGGAGATATGTATTGTAGCAATGCTAAAGCTTGAGGAAAAGGTTACCAAGGCTTTAATCATTTGGACCAAAGGTAGGCTTTATAAATCTCATCTCAAATACCCCTATATATCTCCTTTTTGGATGCAACTAGTGCATCAATTGAAGAATTATATGGGGGAAGTATGTCCACATCAATATTTACAAGGCTTAGTAGAGTAGAAGCCTTGGTTTAAAGCCAAAGTAGATCCCACACACCAATCGTATAGAAAATTTGAATGTTTGATATGGGTACTTGAAGAAACTAATTGAAGAGTTGGCCATTCGAATAAGCTTGTGTATCATAGTTACATCTTGTATATCAAAATAATGAATGGAGTTGTACCAAATTCAATGAGAATGATGTCTTGAGGAATTAAGCTTTTAGCATGAATATGTTTGCATAATATGAAGGTAAGCATTCTTTCAATTTGACTTCATTCAATTTTCTTAAGGTTTCAGACCCATATAGAAGGGTCGATGTAATAAGTGGGTGAAAGAGAAATCTTTGTTTGGATATCTTAAATCTAAAGCCAAATGCACTATTTCTCAAGAGTGGCGATGGCAACATACCTTTTGCTTAATTAACACTCGATAATTGGTGACAAATTGAAGTGTGGCTCGCAAAAAAACCTCTAAATATATATGAATAGATCATCTCAATCTTTTAATATTTTCATGTATAGACACCTAAATTTGATATTAGGCACTTGTAACATCAATTTTGATCTATCCTTGGCATACATGAGTTGTGCGTATATATTTGACTCCTGCTCACATTCTTTGATATCCATTTACCTATCTATGGATTTGGCCAACCCAATTTGCCATCATTTATATGTAGTATCTCCTTATTCTGTGCTAGAACAACCTATAATCCCCAAGCAAATTGTCGTCATATTCCAGATCACTGTTTTTTTAATCTCTGGATAGTGGCGACAATAGTTGGATGTTGGCTATTATCGTCAATGTCTGCGTTTGCCAGTAGTGGCCTAGAGTTTCCAATGGCTATTTTTAAAATTCAACTCTCTGTTGGGTTTGCCTATGCATGTTTTACATAACGGTTATGGGGGGAAACTTTAAAGAGTCATTAATAAATATACATCAAGCACAATGTCTTATTCACTTGGTCGCTACTTGGAAATTAAATTAAAAAATCACTTGCACATTGAGAAATCCGTTTGCACATCCTTGAGGCATTAACCACAAGTATCAAAATCTAAAAATCCATAAAATGAAGAGTCCTAAAAGCCAAGTTTGAACACTAATGCAAGGCCAAAGTTGCATGTTGTCAAGTGTCAAAAGTCGAAGAGTTGCATTGCATTCTAATGGAGCACTATTGAACACACACACACATAGATGGGATAACTATTTGTAGTTTGAGCCCTCTTTGAAATATTGGAATGTAGGTAATGGCCAACCACTTAGTGGGGAGTGGTTGGAGTTGTCCAACCAATCTTTTACCCCTTCGTTTAGGTCAAACAAGTGTCCAAAGTAGAGCTAAGCTTTGTAGGCAGATAGAGGCAAAATCAAGATTTGTGCACATAACCAAGGAGCATTAAACATCCAAAAATCATCTTGACAAGTAGGTGCAATTATTTGTGGCAAAACAAACCAATAAAATTACATAAGTACAGTTCCGACAAACAGTGGACATGACTGGTTATTATCGCAAGTGTCTAGACTTCGCCAACAATGTCTTTGCAGATTTTGACAATTTATTTCCTGAGCCAAGTAGTCACTGAGCCATTTTAAATCATTTTAGGTGACTATACATAGGCAATGAGAAATACAAAACAAAATATTAGCTAAGTACCTTTTCCTTGGTTTTTTCTAGAAGTGCAATCAATCTCTATTAAGCAACTCAGATTTGAATGTGGAATGTCTTATTTTATGCAATCAGAATTTCAATAGTTTTGGCTTATTTAGATCCACTAAATCTAAAATAAGTTAAAACATTTTGGTGAACCCAATCTTAGTCTTGAGTGCGAAAAACCTTAGGTCTTTTGCCTTAAAGTTTCATTCTTCCTTCTTAAGGGTTCATATTTCTATATTAAGATTTAATTTTCAAACTTGATTTATGATCTCCCATTCATAGGTGTCTCTCTCTTAGGGTTTAAATTGTTGATTTCCAATTCTTCAAATCCTAAAGTTCTATGTTCACCATTATCCTAAGAGTAGGCCTTATGCTTGTATTTCTTGTCATCTTAGGGTTAGACAAGTTTTCCATGCATGTGCATCCTCAAAATCCTATTGGCTTCCAATTTTGGCATAAGTATAGAATTACATAGATATATATGTGACACTCAATGGGCACAAAAGATGCATAGATTTTGAAGACTTGACACATAGATGGAAAAGGTGCAAGACAAACAAAACATATGAAACCCTAATTTTGACAAATTCTAGCAATGCTTTCACCTTAACTTATAGCGTGTCTAGGGATATGTGTGGCCGACCTATGACCTACATAACCTTTTACCTTTTATTGTCTCATTTATCTATGCTATCATTTTGTTAGTATGGTTGGCATATGGAGTAACCTAGCTTAAGTAGGTTAATACAGGAAGTAGTTATTAGTACTTGATCATCATATTAAAAAAATTATTCTCATTTGATGCTTATGCAAGGTACCCCATCGAAGTGGCTCAATTCTATCTATTAAATATTCTACTCTATTATCAATTATTGGTATGGATTTACTTACCTCTTATTATTGTGATATATGGTTGTTGATCTGGGCATTTATATTTACCACTTTTAATTGATTTGATTTATCTAGGTAATTTCATCACAAGTGGTATTAGGGTGCTTTACAAGGCACTATGTTTATTTACCATTTTTTTCACCTCTCCCTTTTAGGTTATAAACTATGTTTTGACAATTTTAAAAGTAATAAAAAGTTGTCATTTTGAACTAAATGGTTATCATTTTGTAGATACCCATATTTGGTACAAGCAAAATTTCATAACATGTTATAGTTTTTATATGTATAAATCCCCTGACTGAAAATTAGACATCTAGTAGCGTTGTCTTGTATGGATCTCTTCAATTCCACTTTGTTTCACTTGATTTATCTGCCCCTTGGTCTTGTATGTTGTTAAATTGTTTTTTATGCAATGTGTACCAAGGATCCCTGCCTTTATTTTTTATTATCTATGTGTTTTTAGTCCCTAGACACCTACGTCTGTGTTGGACTCTTGCATCGACATAAGTGTCCAACCATGAGGCATGTGTCCAGGCTTATCTTTTTATCCTTTTTGTATCTTTCGCTTTGGGACCGTTTTGTTTTATCCCATTTTTTTCATTTTATTGTTGGCTTTTTGTGTGCCACTAGGTCCTAATTTGAAATCAATAGATTTCTATATATACGAAGGTTATAGTCTTATTGCATCAAGCTAGCAATTTTGATCAAGCAGGTTCTAATTAGAAAATATCTCACATTCCAAGCTAGAAAATAGCACTATAGTATTGAATTGATTATCTGAATAATTTAAAAGGTCATTATACTCTTACCTTGTTTATACCAAGGGTTACTATAAGAAAAAGAGCATATAGTTACACAATCATAATTCCACATATATACGTAGGAGGGAGAACTACATGTGAGTCTGAGGCCCTTTTTGGAGTATTGGCTATGTAAATAACACTTCACAATAGTCAGAGTTGCTAGGGTTAGCTCGACTCACATGTTAACCCCTTTTTACCAAGCTATAAAAGGTCAAAAGGCAAAGAGATTAGGGTTTTGCTTGTTGGCTAGATCTTGTACATGAGGATATCTATTTTTATTTTCATATCTGATTTTTTGTTTCTTGCATGGGCCTAATTTAGGAATGTTTAGTAATATCTTTGTTTTGGTCCTTGTGGTTGATGGTATTTTAATTTCTCCAAAGTTAAAATCCTTATGGAGTCCTTACTTAAGAGCCATGCAAAAAAGCCTCATCCTTTAGATTACTTGTTTAATGTCCCTGATGATCATTCTATTGCATATGAAGTTCTTATAGAATATCAAAAATAGGATCAAACCCCTTCTTTTGCTTATAGCTATGTTAATGAAAGAACTAATGATGAAAATGCAAGTATAAATGAACAAGGAAATGATCACGACTTTTTGTCATATGGTTATGAGTGTGATGATATTCCTTGTGGCTATGTGAAGCCTAGTTCTCTTATTTGTTCTCTTTCCAATGATGAAAGGTCTAAAAAGTCAAGCATGATAACTTTTTAAAGTGCATTGCATAATTGTAATACAATAGATGAGCAAGAAGTTAGCATTCATAATGTTGCAAGTCAAAATGTGGCATGCATGCATTCCCTAGATGCATCAAAAATTGAACGTCTCTCTTACCCTTCCAATGATACAAATGTTGAAAAAGTTGAATGTCCTATTTCTAATGATGTAAATGATAAAAAAATAAAATTCTCTCCTATTTCCAATAATGAAAGTGTTGAAGAACTTGAGTGTGTGACTTCTTGTCAAAGTGATGCTAATCTTTAAAATATTCTCTTCTTTGGACCATTCAAATGAAAGTACTTTTCTTCCTAAAACTTGTAATGATAAAAAAACATGTACTACTTCCTCTCCTCCCTTGCTTGAATGACATAATGAGAACACAAGTGAAGGTACTAAGAAAGTGGTTATAACATATACCTTGTGTGGAGATACAATTAACTTTCCAAGCACATTTGATACAGATAAAAGTGAAACTTGCATTATTCCCTCTCCTAGTGTTGCAAATGAAGTATCAAATGTTTCTTTTCCTCCCTCTGCTTTTTCTACTCCAAAAGAGCATGTGTTTATAAGTGAAGTTCCTTCCCCTACTTCGATTATAGGTCAAACAACTTCAAGAAACATGGCACCTTGCAATGATGATGATATCAACCTTTTTGCTATCCAAAATGATAAAATTATCTCTTTAGCCATTGATACTCCTTTACTAAATATTACATAACCATGTGACAATCCCCTTTTAGAAGGTGCTCAAGAGTCTATCATTCTTATGTTTTGTATAAATGGTAGTTTACAACCTCCAAGAAAATATTCAACTTCTTCACCACTCTCTACTTGTAATATGTTATCTATCATGACTATCATAGGAGATCTTCAACAAGTTAATACCCTTAAGTTGCAAGTTTCATCTCACGAGGCTAATTTTGAGTAGAATATGTTAACGGAACAACCTCTTGCTCGAGATGTGTTTGAGTCTCTTTACCCTTCTAATTTCATAATGCCTAAGCTCTCTTGATTTAATGGTCATGAAGATCCTGCTATTCACTCACAATAATATATACATTTTTTTGAACATTGGGCTAAGGATGGACACTTTCTACTGAAGGCCTTCCATTGAAGATTAGCTCAAGGGGCTATGGATTGGTTCTATAGCTTCCCAAATGGTTCCTTATCAACATTATAAAAAATCAAAGATGTGTTCTTATCCAACTTCCATTGATACGCCTTACCAAATTTACCATTGGAACATTTACAAGTATTAACACAAAATAAGAATGAGTCAATTCTGGACTATGTTATCAGATTTAAAGACATATTGTATGCCTTAAACTATACCCCCTCAGATTTGGAAATACATTTAATATTTAGTAGGGGTATCCTTTTTGCACTTAGAGACAGAAAATTGCATAAGCCTTTTGCTTCATTTGAGATTTTATATTGGGATGTGCATAAATATGCGCGTGCCCTAATGAATATATAAACCAAATTGTCTATTTCTCCACCAAAAATCAAGTTAAAAACAATGTTTTCAAGGAAAACAAACAAACCAAAAAGGACCATGAACCAATCCAAACATCCTCTTTACAACCAGTAAGGCATACTAAAGAAAAAACAGTAAAAGTGTTGAAAAAAAGTAAAGAAACATGTTTACATAGTATATCCCACGGTTAGACTATATGCCTATGCAAAAAAGACAACCTCTTCAATTTGATTGGTACCAAGATAGACCACGTGATATATTGCAAACACTATTGGATAAACGGATGATAACACTTCTTCCTCATTCATATTATCCACCACACCAATTTGAAAAGGCAAAAGGACAACACTTTTGCACTTACCATGGTATTAACGGGCACTGAGATGATGAGTGTTTTGCTTTTGAGCAAAAGCTTACACGGTTAGCCGATCGAAAAATTATTGCATTTCGAAAAGACATAACTAGACCTATTTCACATACTTATCCTAGATGATCATCTAAGAGGGTCAAGCTCTCCCTTGCTGCTCCTTTTGAGGAACACATGGTTCATCGACCTTTGAGGGGGATGACCACTAGTAAAAGTCCTTCTCCTAGTGTAACCTCTACCAAGACTGATTGCTCCCATACTGATCCTACCAAGGAACCATTGGTTGATCATATCCTTGATAGAGGGACATGTGGAGGGAGTGTTCGTACACACTAGATTTGGGTGCCTAAATTGATACCTACAGATTCACATGTTACTTCTAAGGACACAAAAAAATTAGCCACAAAAGCAAAATCATGAGTTCCATTACCACATGATCATTACAATCATGCATTGTTATTTCCTATTGGGTTTCATTGCATACAATGATTAATCTATTATCACTATAATGCAAGCATTTTATTAAATTGAAACATTTGTTATACAATTTACCATATCCGAGAATACATAACGAAAACAAATATAAAGATCAAATATCAAGAGCTAAATATTGCACATCCATTTGAAGAAAAATAAACCATGTGAACAATATCATGTATATATCAAATGATACAAAGTTTATAAAAATGAAAACATCAGTCATATGTTGGGGGCATATCCCCAGTTGTATACTACTCATCACTATCTATATCCATGACCCTCACACCTATCAATGTGGAGGCACTGGGATCCAACTATGGCCCACGTACACGGGATAGCTCATGTACGCTTTCCTCATAGACTACTAGTCAGCACACCACATCCTCATTCTCACACCCTAGAGTGTCATATTGATCAAACAAAACCTGCATAATCTCCATGGCACTACACTATAGGATGTCTCTTCTATCTAAATCAACATGCAACTCCTCACACTCAACAATATAAGTATGATATGCGGCCACAACTATAACTATAGGATCAAATAGGGGTGCATCGGCACCCACAATGTCAAAAAGTCTCTCAATAAGTCCCTCATTGGCCATGTCCATAGACACACTCTGTGTAAGGGCCTATACCACATGGTCTACCATGGTCACCTACTCTTGATTGCATGTAAGTACAAGATATAGGATATTATCTATCTAATTTATCTGGCATCACATGATATCTAAAACACTTTATCTAATATTATGAAAAATCAAATACAAAATTGAAAGCATGGTACATACATGTGGCTCTAAGAGTTGCATCATTTAGTGGTGCTACAATGCCACCATCGACTGTATCTTCACCTATATCTCCTGCATCTCCTTGTGATGCATGTATGGCACCCAAAGGGGTAACTACAATAGGGAAAATAATGGCCACCAGGATCCCACCCATCACTACTTATAACCACATGTACATCTTGCATCATCTCTTGTAACCAAGGGAACCACATGATCCCTCTCATCACTAGAACATGGAGCTAGATATGCAGGTGTGGGTGTTGGCTTATCTTGGGGCCTATGCCTACTCCGCACTATCCAATGCCATGGGTAAGGTTCCAATGGGACTACCTACTCTATACCAAATTATCGTAGATCACGGTCGTACTAAAATAACTCATATACACCAGGGGTCCGGTCAACCAACCACATGCTAATCTGGATCCTCTGAAGCTCATGCTCATCCTCAGGCCATCCAAAAAATGTCCTATATGAATGCCATATAATATAATTCGATGCCAATATGTCTAGAATAATGTGGTACTCCATCATGGTGTGCAATCTACCATAGGTAAATACACATGGCTGTGCAAATATCTGTGGATGGGCCCACCTAGATAGGGGTCCACCAACTAATTGTACTATTGCAATGTGTTCATATGCCAAACTTGTAAAAGGGCCCCTACTCCAATACCTCTACCATAACTCTCCAATGTAAATTTGTACATATCTCTATATAAATAGGCCAGTACAATATGACCCTAGGGATATATGGTACCCTCCAACTCAATGTGTAGAACTATATGATACATGTGATATGAAATCACAACCATGCCACCCTCTATTGCTATAAAAAAGCCAATAAAATGCAAATATATTTTTGCAACCATGGAAAATCACCTCTAATAATGTTGTTAAGTCAAATCATCCTACTTATCTCTACATCAGGTGCTATCTACCTATTGAAATATCTTTGAGACTATATGCCATTTCCAACAATCTGTACTCTCTCACCTCTAATGTGAAGTCAAAAAATATGGTACATATCATCCAAGGTGATCATCATCTCCCTTATCAGGGGGAAAAAAGTGCAAGTATTTGGGTTCCACTTCTTAGTTAGGGATGTGAGGAGTTGGACGTCATATGGGATCTGTCCTAATCGGGCCACGTGACCCAACCTTGCCTAGTCTATAATGGCCCAATCGGCTACATCTAGACCCATCTATGTAAGAGTATAAAAATGTATACCTAGCCAAAATTATTAAATATGTACATCTTTCTACAAATAAAACAAGCAAAACTAGTCATTTGTCATTGCATTCTGGTCAAAAAATATAGATTTTATAGTCAATATTCAACAAAATAAAAAATACAATGGTTTCAGATGATAACATCGGTGCAAGACAGTAATGTCAGACATCTACGCCCCAAACTTGGACAGTAGTGTCAAGATATCGATGAAAGTGTCCTGGTCATTGATGTAAGTGGCTGTTGATCTATAAAATTATTATTTTTTGCTAAAAATGAAAAAAAATTCAGAATTACTAGTCAACTGACAATTAAGCCTCCTTACTAGTTTGTCAAAATCCTAGCTGATTAGGGCTATCTGGAGTACATCAAATCACACTGGTTGTGGGGATCTATCGCAGGGCATTGTTTTCTTTTACTCATAGATCAATTTTTTTCTTAAGGTTCAAAGTGCAAATGAATCCAAATTTCTATTCAAAATGCCTAATATACACCTTTTGTAAGAACTTCAAACACACATATCTTGAATACCGATGGTCCAATTTTAAAACTATGAGTTGCATTGGAATCAAGGAAATGAGCTCTTTCATAATATACAAATTTCAAACACTTTTAAGAATTACCAAAAATTGCCTAAATTTTTTGTTTACACAGTTATCATGCCAAATCGTAAGTGTTACCAAAATAGTATGACCAATACTACCATGGTAAAAATTTCTTATTATATACATGATATTTTCACCTCTTTTCCTTTCGTGATGAAGTGACTAACACGTCCTATTTCCCCTCCTCCCAAAATGGGGGCATATCAGTGGGGGCATGCCATTGAGACACATTCTTCACAATTTATATCAATTTACACATTCTCCAGATTCAGTGAGGGGTGTGACATGATTGCATATCCTTCACATTGTTTCACAATTTTAAATTTAGTGGGGGCATGTTCTAAAAACATGTTCTCCACACTTATTCAATATTTAACATATCCAAATTAAAGTGGGGGCATGTTTTGGAAATATGTCTCTACATTTGTACATAGTTCTCAAATTCTCTAGATTTTAGTGGGGACATATTATGGAAACATATCCTCCACACTTATGACATATCAAAATTCATTAGATATCCTTCACAACACATGATTCAGATACATATTTGGGTTAGTATTTTATATATTGGTATCACCATTACACATAGGTCACCCAACAATAACACTTATGTAAAAGCAAAAGGGCACAATCTACATAGACTACTTTATTCACACCAGATACAACATGGGGCATGGATAAGGGTTCATTCCTTATATTTACACAGACTATGATATATCTCCCAAATTTACTAGATTATTATGGATTATTATTATATTACAAATTTTTATGCATGGATACCGAAGTTGGACTATTACGGACTATTGGTGAGCCTTACCTATTTGCAATGGTTGGATCTTCTTGGTTAAATTAGAGTGGTTAAATCATCAAGTCTGACCAAGTTCTTTAGGTGAGCTTGATGACATCACTCATCCTATATCGATTTATATACATACATATGTTTTGCACAAGAGTTGTGATTTTTTGGAAATGATACTCTTGATGGCCAAAGCATTACTCTTCTTACTCTAGGTTGGGGGCATGATCACCTCCCAAATCTCCCCACTCTAGGTACAACACCACTAGGGTACAACCTAATTGACCACTTGTAAGTTCACTCATCTTCCTAGCCAAAAGATGGATGAGGTTGCAAGTTCCTTTTCTCCAGTCTCTAGTGCCCCAAGTCCATTACATGCAACAATATATATACATGTATATTTGTATTCATATAAAATGTGAAATTGGATGACTTAATCATGGCTAATGACACCCAATCCATAGGTCTTCCTACTTGCGTACCAACCCTTTTAGGCTATTCTTTCACTGATTCTCAGTCATCCACAACCTTCCAGACTTAACCCTTACAGACCTAGACAACTCTTTCAAGGCCAGATCCATCCCCCTAGGTCTCATTCCCTTTGGAAAACAACATCCAACTTGGACAAAAGCACTGAAACCTAGGTTGCTTTGATTTTGGCACTATTGTCCAAGTACAAAATTGGCCATAACGGTCAAATTCTTTCAGATCTTTATCCTTTTTCATGTCGGCCTAACATGAATTCATTTAACCCATGATCATTAATTTCTCTATAAAAGGCCATTCAAAGTCCATTTAAAAGGGTTAACACTCATTGATAGAAAAGAAGCAAGAATACAAGCAAGTACACTGAAGCACTCTTCCTTATTCTCTGCATACAGCCTTCCAAGATCATTTCAAGCTTATTCAAACCTTTACACCAGTCCCTAGCCATCCAAAGTAAATATAGTTTTGCATCTAGTTGCATTTATCATACATAATTACACTAAGAACTTCAATGGGAGAACTACATTATCTTGATCCCTCCTCAGAGTATTGGTATGTTGGTAGCGTGCCCACACATAGGGTGTGAAGTGCATCCAACATGTCCTTTACACACTAACCCCTTCTCTATCTTTTTCAAGTTTCCATTCAAGTTCAAGCATAAAGAGCTCTTAGGGCTTTGAAGATTAAAAAAAAACACATAATGAGCTCTGCAGGCTTCCAAGCTTTGATATTTCACTGACAGAGTAACACAGGTCTACCGAACAAAACCCAAAAAGCTCAGACCACTTGGACAATGGAGCTAGAAAAGGACTACAATACTAGACAACAAGGTGTCCCACTTTTGGTGCTTTTGTCTAATGCAAAAATGAATCTTAGGATCTAGTTTTTGATAGTTTCTCAGTCATGCTCCTCTAATATCAGATCCTGTCTCAGTTTAGATCATTCAAAATAAGCTAAGTTAGATTTTTTTTATTTATTACTATATTTAGAAAAGGCAAAAACATAAATATGTTTACCCAAATCAACAGCTTAATTCCTTATTTATTATTTACTGATTTACTTTTCTCATACCCATTTATTTAATTAGGAATAAAACCCCATTATTCTGAAAACAATAAAACATTTTAGTGAACTTATTTACTTCAAATTTCACACAAAAACCCTAGAAACCCTAGGGATAATTATTTTTGATTTTTTGTCATAATTTCCTATTTTTTTATGCATTTTAAAATAAAAAATCTACAATTTAAATGCAAAAATACCACATATTTTGTTAAAACCCTAGTTTGCATATACTATGTCGTTGCATACAAACACATTTCAAACACTAGGAAAAATATATTGCTAATTCTAGAAATATTCTCTGATTTTTCCTAACTTTTCCAAGCAAAATTTTACAAATTTTCTATAAATTCACATTAAAATTTTAAAATTATTACATTAATTTTAAAAATTCATTCAAAATCCCTAGATTGCATCAACTAAACTCCCAGTTACTTTTCAGTACTTTTCAAATCATTTTTTGAATTTTTAGTTGCATATCAAACTCATAAAATCAATTTCAAAATAAAAAATTCATAGTATTTTGCAAAAATATTTCTAAAAAATCTTTAGTTGCATATACTAGCACCTACTTACTTTTTGAGGTATCACCTTACATGTTTGGCAGCTCAATATCCTTTTTGCACAAATTCCAATTCACTATTTTTTGGACTTTGTGTTTCTTATATTTAGTACTTTCCCTTTCTAGCACATTGCCTATTAAAACTTATTGTAAAACATTCAAACACATTTCAAATTATTTCCCTACTTTACCAATGGCTCAATATACCAGTTTTGATGAAATTGATAAAAGAGAACTTCAAAAACTCTTAACTAAACATCTGTATATGTAAGATGACATGCTTAAAATTCTACAAGAAGAACAACAAAAAGTAACCAATGGGCAATCTTCTCAAATAATAGAACAACCAATTGAAAATGACACTATGGTGGTAACTATGTCTCAACAACCCCATATAGTAGCCCAACCTTCTTCTATGCCACCATCTACAGATAGTACATCCCTATCTCCTGATGTGATAGCCCTTGTACAAGAGATAAGATCTCTTCAATCCAAGGTGCAACATCTTGAGCAAGGTGTCTCTAGACCTACACAGGCATTGGATTCTTTTACTTTATTGCATACACCATTAGTACATCACATTGATTCTACACCCTTACCATCAGGTTTTGTTCAACCCAAGCTCACTCTATATGATGGTAAGGGTGATCTAGAGACACATTTGAGAGCTTTTTACGTAACATGTTTGGCTTATGTACCCAATGATTGGCTACTTACCAAGCTATTTTCATGGAATCTAAGGGATTATGCTTTACAATGGTTTTATAGTCTACCGAATCAGTCAACCATGACATTCAATCCTTTGGTAGACATATTCTTAGCACATTTTAGTATCAACATTGGTGATAAGATTTTTTATGCATAAATTACGTAGCAAAAATGAAGGTCAAATGAGCCCCTTGTGGATTATGTTCTTAGATACAAGACTATTCTAGCTAAGCTAACTAGCCCCATGTTTGATTAAGAGTTACATGACATCTTTAAATAGAGCCTTCTACCAACATTGCATGAATCTATTATGCTCAAAATATTCTCTTCCTTCACTAAATTGTGTCATACACTCAAGGCCCCTTAGCCATGTACCCCTTAGATTATGTCTCCCTTGTTTGCATGGCCCCTTAGCCATCCCTATATGTTTCTTGCTTGTTTACTTGATTGATTATTTGATTATGAATATATGTAATGCCATGACCCACATCATGCATTTCCATTGCTTTCTTGGATCCCATGATGGACATCATGCTCCATCCCTCAAACTAACAACTAACATCTAATATTTATAGTTCTAGTTCAATACTTTGCATATGTTTTTACACTGTTATATCTATCTAGGCATACCCCTATTGATCTAACAATATATCAATACAAATATTTCTATATCTACAAAAATCTTGTCAAATATCACTGTTATATCATATATATATACAACTTAACACACTTGCAGGACTCTTTCTTCTGAGGGAAGTCATTACAAGTTCATCATTCTTACCCTTAGAAGAGGGGAAAATAAACAGGGTTTTTTTATAGAGATCGAATCTCATAACAACATTCAGATCACCCATTTTAGAATCCAGAGGTCAACCAGTTAGAATAGAGTAAAAAACCAGTGGCAGTTTCAAATCAACAACCAGTTTTAGCATATGACAACGACACCAAAAATGGATAGTAGCACCAAACATAGGGGTGTCTACATTTTGGTGCTCTTGTCCAAGTAGAAAAACACTTAGGTATTCCAAGCAAAAATTTCAATTTAGATATAATTTTTACACATCTAGATCAGTCAAAATCAGTATTTTAGTATAATTTTTTCAAAGAATCTAGATATACGGGGTTATCATGCACGACATGAAGATTCCCACTTTCAATTTTAGATTAGGTAGATGACATAACTTCTAGATTAGAATCCATGTTTTAAACAATAGTGATTGGGGGAAATGTGCATGGCACATTGGTCTTATTTTATTTTTGAGTTCAGTTTATTATCCAAACATTCTCAACGGTTGCATGCCTTACTCCATCTGTAGGTGGTTGGCATCACTTTAAAATTAAAATTTTATAAAAGTATAAATTTTTGAGTACCTGTGTTCTTGAGTTGGCTTTCATATAAGCCTAGTACATCAATTTTAGAGTGAATTTCATACAAGTTTAACCTCCATCTTTCAAAATGGCCAAGAGTGGCCTAGTTTCCAACATACATTCAAGCTATCCACGCCACATTGTCAGATTTATAGAACATCCATGGGATCCATGAGCCATCTTATATGACATATTCTATATCGATATCACATCATAGCTTCACTTCGCGAAGCAATGATGGAGCCAAAGGACCAACCTTTGTATTCTTGAGCCACCTATTCAGAGGGATTGGACACAAGTTCAGACATCGATTAACACATGCATGATTCATTGACTTAGTTGGAAACAATGGAGACAAAGGGCTAACCTTTACATTCTTGAGCCACTTTATGGGGAATTGAGCACTCAACTCTATTCACAATATTACTCTTGATTTAACACATACCTAGCATCATCCAACATAATTTAGTATCACAATAGGTTTTGTATTAGTTCACGTACCTAGTAAGGTGTATTTAGTTCTTTCTCTTTCTCTTACTCAATTTTTTTACATTCTTATTTTAGATATAGAGTATCTAATAAGAACTGATCTACTTTTATGTTTTCATTGCAGATTCACACTTCACAATGTGATCTCTCTATACACATCCAACATCACATAACTTCATGAGATTTTCTCTTACAAATAAGTTTAGGTATGCTTTTTACACTCTTTTATTATATTATTTTGCTTTGCTGTATCACTAGAATAAAGGGGGTGAAAATGTAGTCATATAAAATGAAAACTTGGATGACTTAAGCATGGCTAATGACACCCAATCCATAGGTCTTCCTACTTGCTTACCCAACCCTTCTAGGCTATTCTTTCACTGATTCCCAATCATCCACAACCTTTTGAACTTAACCCTTATAGATCCAAGAAAATCTTTTAGGCCTAGTTCTATTCCCCAGGTCTCATTCCCTCTGGACAACAACACCCAACTTGGACAAGAGCACTGAAACCCAAGGTGTCCTGATTTTGACATTGTTGTCCAAGTGCAAAATTGGTCCTAACAGTTAGATTCTTTCGGATCCTTATCCTTTTTCTTGTCAGCCTAACACAAATTAATTTAATCCATGATCATTAATTTCCTATAAAAGGCCATTCAAAGTCCAATTATAAGGGTTGTCACTCATTGACAGAAAAGAAGCAAGAATACAAGCAAGTACACTCAAGCATTCTTCCTTATTCTCTACATACAACCTTCTAAGATCATTTCAAGTTTATTCAAACCTTTGCACCAGTCTCTATCCATCTGAAGTACATCCAATTTTGCATCTAGTTGCATTTATCATACACAATTGTACCAAGCATTTTAATGGGAGAACTACATTAGCTTGATCCCTCCTCAAAGTATTAGTATGTAGGCAGCGTGCCCACACATGGAGTGTGAAGTGCATCTAGTGTATCCTTTACACACTAACCCTTTCTCTATCTTTTCCAAGTTTTCATTCAAGTTCAAGCACAAAGAGCTCCTAAAGATTTGAAGATTAAAAATAGATACATAATGAGTTCTGCAAGCTTTCATGCTTCGATATTTCATTGACAAGGTAACATAGGCTTACCAAATAGAACCCAAAAAGCTCAGATCACCTGGAAAATAGTACGAAAAAAGGACTACAACATCAGAAAACAAGGTTTCCCACTTTTGATGCTCTTGTTTAATCCAGAAATGAACCTCAGGATCCAGTTTTCTGATAGTTTCCTAGTCCTGCACCTCTAGTATCAGACCCTGTCTTAGTCTAGATCATTCAAAATATGCTAAGTTAGATTTACTTTATTTATTACTATATTTATAAAAGGCAAAACTCAAAATATATTTACACAAATTAGTAGCTTAATTCCTTCATATTATTTACTGATTTACTTTGCTCAGACCTATTTATTTAATTAGGAATAAAACCCCATTATTCTGAAAACAATATTCTATACATGCTCTTTCTTTATGCTACTTTTCATTATTTATCATATATAGATTATATATGTTGATTAATCCATGACATACTCTTTATTTCACGAAGTACTAAAACAAAAGATTACAAAAAAAATCTCAAGCAAAGACAAGGTGTGTTTTTGACACCATGGTATGCATTTTATTTTCCTTTAAATTTGTAATTTTAGTTTTTATGCATTACTAGATTATGAGGGGGGGGGGGGGGGGGGGGAGTGGATAAAATGTAGATACCCATATTTGTTACAAGCATAATTTCATATCATGTTGTTATATTTTTTTATATGTATAAACCCCCTAACTAAAAATTATACATCTAGTGGCACAGTCTTGTATGGATCTCTTTGATTCCACCTTGTTTCACTTGATTTATTTTCCCCTTGGGCTTGTATGTTGTTAAATTATCTTTTATTTAATATGTACTGAGGATCCTTGCCTTTTTTTTTGATATCTTTGTGTTTTTAGCCATTGGACACCTGCATCCTTGTTGGACTCTTGCATCGATGTAAGTGTCCAACCACAATGCATGTGTCCATGCTTATCTCTTTATCCTTTTTGTATCTTTCATTTTGGGACCGTTTTGTTTTGTCCCATTTGTTCATTTTATTGTTGGACTTTTTTACACCACTAGGTCCTAATTTAAAATTAAGAGATCTCTCTATATATACAAAGGTTATAGTTTTATTACAACTATCTAGTAATTTTGATCAATCAAGTTCTAATAATCAAATATCTCACATTCCAAGTTAGAAAATCACACTACAGTATTGAATTGAATATTTGAAGCATTCAAAAGGTCATCATACTCTTGTATTTTTTGTACCATGGGTTACTATAAGAAAAATATCATGTAGTTTCATGGTCATAATTCCACACTCATACTTAGGAGGGAGAACTACATGTAAGTCTCAGGTCCTCTTCATAGTTTTGGCTATGTAGACAACACTAAACAACAACTAGGGTTGCAGGGTTAGCTTGACTCACGTGTTAACTCATTTTCACCAAGCTATATGAATTCAAAAGTATAAGAGACTAGGGTTTTGATTATGGCTGGATCTTGCACATAAGAGGATATATTTTAAGTGTCAAATAGTTGTATAAGTGATAGTGCAAGTCTGAAAAAAAATTAGATCCATTCCTGTGTGTATCTTGGGTTAGACACCTACATCAGATATAGACATTTACATTGATGTAACCATCCTTGGTTGATGCAAGTATATAGTAGGTAATAGCTATCAAAATCAATAACAATAAGATCTTAGAGCCTAATTACTATTTTGTGATGACTCTAGATCATTGCCATAGTTTTGACCTGATCTTCGAACAAGATATAATCTCTCTGTCCCTTGGTCATTTTTTTAGTTTCTATATTCATCACATATGTCTGAATATGTAAATTACCATAGTTTTGATGAATATTAAAAAAATATAGATATCACCATATTGCATTCAAACCAAATTTATCTTGTGTTTCTCTTGTGAGATATAAAAAGTATAAAACTTAGTTTTACTTGATTCCATGGAGTGAGAGGTTATGTCCCAATACATAAGTCATTAGACACCACTGCATAACAATTTGTGGTTCCATGTAATTTCAGGTATATTGAAAGATTCTATTATTGTTTTTAAAGCTTAGACATAAGAAACCTTTGGCTACTTTTCACTTATAGTGTATCAATGTAGACATTCAAAATCAATCATTAAGTGCTTGACAATGTTTAATCTTGACATCTTTACCCTTACTTGGTGTATTCAACATTCTGTTAACTTGTAATCTCTATGGGAGCTATCACCATTCTATTCATCATCTTAAAACTACTGAAATCATCATTCAAATATCCACATTATGCTAATAGACTTTTGTGAACCATATCTTATCAGTCTTTGTGGGATAAGACGACACTAGGCAGATAACACCACACTATGACATTCTTCACTAGTGCGGCCTTGTTCCTTGAAATTCAACAAGAGCATTTTAAATTTGAGATGTTTTATATTACCTTTTTCACACTTTTAGAAAGGATAGTTAACAAAAATATTCCAGATTTTCTTCTATATAAGAACATCAAGGCCTCTTCAAACACATCTAGTAATCAATTAATAATTCTACTGCACATTGAGCAAAAGAGCACTATTTTTTATAATTCTATTTTTAATTTATTTTAATGGTCATAGGGAAAATTTGAATTCATTTTATTACAAGTTAATGGCATTCATTTTCAAGCATTCAAAGTAATCTATTTATTTGCATTCAGATAATAAAATCAAAATTTACACACTCACTCTAAAAGGGAAAACTACATCGGCTTGAGGCCCTTTTAGGCCATGTAGATTGCACTAGAATTATGTGAAGTTTTCTAAGAATATATTGACTATTACCCATACCTAATTCATCCATGTGTATTTAATCCATATGGTGTGTATTTTAAAAGAGCTAGGATTTTTATTTTACAAGTCTTTCATGCATCAAATTGTTGCACATAGACATACAGTAAACCTTCACAAACAAGCGCACACATCCAAATTAGAAAATCAGTCACACAATAAAATATGATGTGACCACATTCAGTAACCAAGGCCATAGTGTGGCCTTGTCCTCCTATCATGGCCTTGTCCTCACAAATTTTTTATTTTTATTTTTGTACGTGACAGTTCACATATTTTTTTAGCTAGCTTCCATCCATGGTCAACATGCACAATTAACAATATATTAGATCTAAGCTAGGTTTGCATATAGTTTATCAATTTACTATTGATAGATCATTTTTAATTCTATAAATTACTATGTTTCATATATAGATCTGTATATTATGTAGATCTAAATCAAATTTTAATAGTTTATTTATTCTTAACATTCAATTATCAAATAAAAAATAACATTAATCATTTTGGTGAACCTAAGTTTTATTTATAACACTGCTTGTTGTTTGCTTGATTTTTTGTCTTAGGATTTCATATAATTTTTTTATAAATTCATGTTGTCTTCTAGACTTGCACCCATGTGAGGGTAGTTCTAGGCCTTCATAGTTTGAAGTAACATGGAGAAAATCCCAGGCTGTGGGTGGCCTAATAGGTGGATTGAATATCTATATTCTAAGGGATATCTCCCCTTAATGTATCACTTAGGATCCATACTCGACACTACCAGCTTGCAAGGGAAACTGCAAAAAGGTAAACTGAAAGGAAAACCTATTTAACTGGGGTGATACACCAAAAGATGACCTCAATTTGTGTTGTATGCACTAAAAGGATGAACAAGGACATAAAACTAATTACAATTCTCAAATTTAAGTCTCCAAACATCAATATTTCACATAGAGGCTAAGGCTTTATGCATGATCTAAGGCACCTATTCAATAGGTCTCTCAAAGACACTAAAGAAAGCTTGCACTTGCCATATAAACAAGATGATTAGAACGCAATATAAAACCTAAAAGGATGAGCTTAACACCCACAAATAGGTATGAAGGAAAGGATAAGATGAGAGGAAGCAAGAACTATCACTTTCATCTCCCAACAAACCATGAAAATACACTAAAATAAGCTTTTGAGGAGGTATGAATTTTGACTTTATTCATCAAAAGAGGCAAGTAAAAATGTTTTTTGAGAATGGCCTTTCCACAAATCAGGTTAAGGTTCATTTTGAATGCCTAAAATTGGCCTACATATAGAGAATTGAGAGAGAGGAAAGAGGAGTCAAGGGCCTCAAAACTAGGAAAATGTCCTTTCAAAAAGCTCCTCCAAAAGTGATATGTAGAATTCTCACCTTCTCAAATATTTGTCATTCATAGGGTGGCATGGAATAGAGGTTATTAAATTTTTAGGAGTCTTAGGAACATTTTAATAATGCTTGGTCAAGCTTAGAGCATTTGGAGAGTGCCTATATTCTTGCACCAACTCTTAGATTTTAGCTTTCTTGTCTCCCTTGATGAAAAAATCACTTCCATGGATGTAGGTCTTAAATTACCTTAAAATATTTGATTTTAACCCTTCTCTAGGCTTATGAATGATGCTTTAATACTTGGCATGAGTTATTTATAAGACTCCTTCAACAAATTGACTTTTTCTTGCACATGGGCTTTGGAAGAGAAAGAGTCATATTTGCACTTGTTGGAGATCTTTACCAAAGAATTATTTCACTATAAATATTAATTTACTTCTTCCTAGATTTAATATGGTGTTCCATATCCTTCTCCAAATTTATAAGTCTTTGTAATAGGCTATATGCCCCTATTTAGCCTTTAAACCCCTTGAAAAACTCAGTTTGAACTATGGTGTAGAGAGAAAAGGAGGAGTTTTCTTCAAAGTTTCATCAAAAATAAATTTTTACACCATGTATGTATTCTTTACGACACACCATACCTGATCTAATATGATTTAAAGTATCATCTACTCCAAATTTTTTGATTTGACACTCAAATCATGCATTTTCCATGTATTCCTTGTAGCCCTATTTTCCTGAAAAGATCTTTGTCTGGGAGAAACTAGAAGTGATGATGGAAAAAAAATAATTTTTATATGTATCCAATATCCTCCCACAACTCCATACAAAATTTTATGGCCAAAATCCAAGATTTGATGTGCTTTCTAGCCTATTTAGCTTACCAAATTAGGCCCAATTAGCCCTTTAAGCCCTAGAAGAGAAATTTTGTTTTTGGGAGATAATACGGGTGTGAAACCTCAAAAAAGTATTTGATTCACTTTTATCATTTCCCCACCATGATCCATGTCAATTTTTATGGTCTGGAACCATCTAGAAGTACCAAAACCATGAAATGGCCTTTGGAAGGCTTGTCCTTTGAAGGCATTTTTTGAATGGCCGAAAAGAATGAAATAGTTTGGGTACCTTTGAATTATTTATTATAATTTTTTTAGATTAACTAGGTATAAAAAGTTTTAAGCTTCCTTTTCCATCAATTGGCATCTTTCTACACTCCTTAGAACATTCATTTTAGCTCAAAAAGCTAAAAAAGTACTATTTTTTTCCAAATACATACAAGTGAAGGTACAAAAAAAACTATGTGAAGGACCCTATGAGATTCCCCTGCAACCTTTAGTAGGTTTCATGAACAAAATATATGGTTTGGTGGGGTATCCAACTCAAAATTTGCAAACTAATCCAAAACAGGGTTTTTGGTAGTTTTCACCCTTAACGATGATTCATAAAAATGTGACATCCAACTATTATTAATTTGGCCTATCAAGGCCAAATTAATACCCATAATATTTGAAAATTTCCTCAGAATGGTCAAATCCCCTATACAACTAGTCAAACTAGTGAAGTATAGTCTAAAGGCATGAATAAAGGGATATGTAGGCAGTCAAGTATCAAATACAGTCATGATGAGGACCTACAAAAATGCTACACAATCAAGTGTGTTCCAAGGGCAAGACACCTATAACAAGTTCAAAAAGCATATCTCCTACTAAAAATGTCACATACAGTTATAAATTTAACTTACAGGCCTAAAGGAGGAATGACTTCATAAGGTGGATAGGAGCCAATGAAGAATTAATCAAGTTATAGCAATTACGTCTACACAAGATGTTCCCTATAACAGTCTCCTATAAACATTATTTGAATGAGAGAACTACGTTAAAGTGAAGGATTTATTGGTGGCTAAATACACTTCATAGAAATACATAATATCCAATACATGATAGATTGTGACTAATGTTCACAGGCACTTCTTCGATTAGGCTATCCATCTAAGGGCCACCTACAACTCACAAAGGTACCTACAATCGAGTTTGATTACCAATCAAACATTTGCCTCAATCTAGGGTTTGAAGGCCATGGTGACAAAGCAACTAATACATCATACATTAAGGAATATATATTAAGAGGATAGTTTCAAGTAAATCTACTAGTCTATATAGCTATAGCCATCCTTAAAGTTAACCTACAGGCTTGTAAGTTCACTTATAGATGAAAGGAAGGGATCAGATGTAGGAGTACAGGTTTTTTTTGTAGACTTTACATCAAGTGTTTTCTTTCCCAAGTGTTTTCTTTCTTAGAATTCTTTCGGGCTAAGAGTGGGAACAATTTCTTTGGACTTTTTGTCCGAGGGAAAAGAGATTTCAAAGGACTTTGCAAGAAGTCCAAAAGAATTACAAAGAGCAGTTCAACGAAGGGAAAAGGTGCAATTCAAGAATCCTGAAGGGTATGTGCCCTTTGAGAAGTTTCAGTAGAAAAATCCAGAAGGGTATGTACCCTTCGAGAAAGCTCAAAATAGAAGTTTAAAAGGACAAGTTCAAGAAGTTTGAAGGAATTTCCAAATTTTTCAAAAGAAAGGCCAATTCTAAATTTTGAGGGGCTTATTTTCAAAGGAATGGTTTATTACATTTTCTCAAAGGGTTTCATTCACAGAAAACCCAAAGGGCATCTCCAAGTTTCCGAAGGGAATTTTTGGAAAAAGGACATTTTCAAGAAACCCAAAGGATATCTACCCTTCAAGAAGGTTCACTTCAGAATTTCAAGGGACATTATAAAAATCTCGAAGGGTATGTGCCCTTTGAGAAATTTCATCTATAAGATTTATGAAGGGTAGGTCACTTACAAATGGGTAGAAGAGAAGGTAATTCCTTCAGACTTATTATCTAAAGGAAGAAGGAAAAGACACAAGCAAATGGTTGCAGATAAATAGTTTGAAGGAATTCCTTTGGAAAAATTGTCTAGAGGAATTCCTTTGAAAAAGGGAGGGAAGATCAAAAAGAAGAAGTCCAAAATAATTCTTGTGAACAATTTAGCTGTAGGAAAATAACCAAGGAAAATTCTAAAGGAAATGGATAATGCCAAGGGGAAATAATCTCGAGGAAAATTCAGAGACCAAAACAAAGGCCAGAGATAATTCCTTTGGACTTTTGTTTGAAGGAAATGGATAGTTCTTGTGGGACCAAACACGAAGGGAAAAATTCCTATGGGAAAATAACCAAGGGAAAACTGAGAATGATAAAACCTGAAAGGAAAGACAAACCAAGAGGAAAATACACATAGGAAAGTCATGGATATTTTGTCTAAAGAGGTCAAGGAGCAAATAAAGACACAAGCGACAAACATATAAGTGCCAAATAAATGCATGCACATAAACAAATTAACCAAAAGTAGAAGGCCAAGAAATAACAAGGAATTCAACTTGAATATATCTCTCACTTATCAAGATCCTTGTCCATGCAATCAAAGGCTATTTATAGTGGATTAGTCAAAGTTTTAGTTGACTATTTGATGAAATCGTGCTTCTCCTTGGCTTTCATGCAATCCAAAGCTTTCAATGTTGTAGGAAGTTCAAGCAGATTTCTCTATCCAAGATGTGGCATAAATTTGCATGCAAGTAGAGACCATTGGAGGTTGATTGATCTAGAGTTAGAGTTGAATAGATAAGCTTGTTACATATCTTCCTTTTTTTCCATGCAAAGGGGAATAATCTTCTCCTAACTTAGCTTTCAAACAAATCAAATGGATTTATTTATTTAGAGATTTGGCTTAGTTTTCCATGCAAAGGTGAAGTTTGACTTTCAATGGGCCCACCATCCACACTTCTACGCCAACCTTGGATTCATGCATGTTTGAAGATTTTTTTTGGAGAGTGTATTGTTTATTTTAACCTTTCAAACTTGGCCCCACTATCATACTTCTACGCCAAAGTTTTGAGAGGCATGCAATTTTTGTAAAGGAAAAGATTTTATTGAATAGTCTAAGCATTGTAAAAGGTGTTAAGTCTTGAGTTAATTAACCAAGACTAACCCTTTCCCTTTTTAGAACTCTACTTAAGGATATTTTAGGTTTTGGAAAGCTTATTTATTGGCTTAATCAAGCCATATAAAAGGATCCCAGAAGTTTGAAGAAAGAAATTGTAAGCTAGACCATTCATCAATAAAGAAGTGTTTGTTCTGAATCTGAGTTTTGGAAAGAAGAATAGTGTGTATTTGATTGTACATCAATGTATAAGTGATATTTATCTCCTTTTGCACGTCCCTTCCTCACCTATCTTTCTCTATCTCCCCTTTTTAGGTCATTTGAAGTGGTTTTATACCCTTTATGTAAAACATTTTTGCTTAAGGATATAATTATAGATCTCATTTGATTATATGTGTGCATTTATTTTAGTAACTTCAGAGGATTTGAAAAATTCAGGTGGATTACCCTATTAGATAGGATTTATTTTAAGTTTCCCTTCCCCTTTTCCATCCAAAAATCATAATAGTCAAATTTATTGAAAAATATAAAGGGAAACAACCCTCTTTGGAGGTTCTTCTCATCAAAGAGTCACCCACACTCTGAGAAGTTCCAATTGTATTAGCTAGAGTGAGAGTGTGTTTTACACATCTTCAAGCAGGGTGCACTCCAGAGTGATAATATTCCTAAGAAAAAATTCCATAAATTGGAAGTATAATACCCCCTCTGACATCTCCTAACTCCTTGAGGTCCCATTCTAAACCTTCTGTATTCAAACTTGGCCTGTGGATTCCTTCATTCTATGCACCCTGTCTTGTTTTTGAACCCAAAAATGGATTATTTGTGACTTATTATGAAAATAATTTTTTTGAACACATATAATATATCCCCATGAACATTTTTCAATTCTTTGGAATGGTCATTAGACCTTGGAAGTGAAAATGACCCCCTGTTGGGCAATAGGTCTAGTCTAGGCTAGTGAGGTTTGATTGCAAATGGCCACTCACCAACACTTTTGAGTGTTTTATCATAATTAATATTTTTTAACACTAAATACACCTTATTTAATCATACTAAATCACAAAAAAGTGTTCCAATACCACCCAATACTCATTTTGGTCATTTTCTCATCATTTTTTGTCTCTGTGCATGCTTGAAAGTGGTATACTTATGAGAAAAAAATAGAAGATATGTTACATATTTATACATAAAAAAAATTATATTGGGGTGTTCCTTAGGTCATAAGGACCCTCTGTACAAAATTTTAGGTCAAAATGACCTTTCTAGCACCTCCAAACGTCCAAAATGCCAAGACAGACTTTTGAGAAGTGGACTGTGTGTAGGCTTTTGAGTATGGACTGTATATTGTTCTTGAAATCTTCTTTATTTACATATTTACCATGAATTGGGAATATAATGAAGTATAAATAATCATTTTTTAGGTATTCACCCACCTAACATCACTCACAACCTTTCCCATTCCTCTTGTTATGGAAGCAAATCTCTCATATTCTATGCTTTTGACTGTTGTTTGTTTATATTTGACCTTGTATGGACTAAAAAGGGTATGAAAATGATTGGAAGGTTTGTGTAAGACATAAGGTACCCTTGTTTATCTCATGATTCTTATCATTATTATTTTTAAACCTATAAATCTCCTTGGGAAGCACAATGCCTTTGAAGCATATTTAAGGTGCCATCACCTCTTTGAGTGCTTAATGACTATGTATTTCTTCAAAAGAGGAACCTGCCTATAGGTACAAAATCATGGAATTGGATGTAACATAGGATATGAGACCACTTAATTTATCTTTGATATATAATAATTACCCTCATGATTGAATCACTCCAATTAGCCTTGAAGACATCCTTGCATTCTACAAATACTTAACTATGCTTCTTGAAAACCCTTGTATGAACCAGGGCTATAGGTGTCCATGTTAGTTAGATTCATGACCATACAAGCTGATCTTGACTTGATTCATGATGTCACATTATGTACTAACCTACACATTTCTTTAAATAGCCAACACTACCCACTAAGCCTTCAAATTCCAAAACCTCTACTTTGCTATAGCTCTCATGTGATGGCTGTAAGTGATTACATTAGGGCTCATTATCCTTATCAAGACTCCTTATGTTTTTGTAATCTCTTTTCCATTTATGAAATACAATCACCCAACACTCCCTAAGCCTTCTTTATAACAAACTTAGTCCTTTTTTCATGTTATAACCATCTTCCATTCATAGGGTCACCTCTTCGTAGTACTAATGAGACTATATATTACTTTGTTTTATGCTTCTCAAGCTTACTCAAAGCCCTCATTATAAATCACTTGAACAAACTTCCTATTATCACTCTAGAGAGCACCCTGATTGAAGATGTGCAAGGCACAACTTATTTTAGCTGATACAATTGGATTTTCTCATAGTGCGGGTGACTCTAAATTGAGAAGAACCTCCAGAGAGGGTTGGTTCCCTTAAGATTTATCTATTAAAACTGATCTACAACTATTTTTTTGGGGTGAAAAGGGGAAGAAAGAAGTTAAAAATAGAAATTCTACCTATTTTGGTGATGCACCTAAATGTTTTTTATCCTCTAAAATCTATTAAAATTAAGTCACACATATAAACCAACATGAATTCTTCAAATTGCCCCTAAACATTAGTATTTCAGATGAAGGATTGAGAGGATTTTGGATTGCAAAATTCTATTCCTATCTCTTCAAATGACCTGTAGAGGGTGAAATTTTCACAGTACATGTGGAAAGGACCTAAAAAAAGGGGACATATATCTCAATTGTATGTTGGTACATAGTCAAAATATACTTTGATTTGATATCAAACTCATATGCAAAAGATCTTCTCTAATTGATAAATGGTGTCAATTACAATTTCTCTCCAACCTTCAAGAATTAATAATGACTTAAAAAAACCAATATATATGTTTAAAACTAATTTAAAAATAAATTGGAATTGATTTTAAAGAAGGATTATTCTTGGTTAGTTAACTCAAGACCTAATCTTTTTACAATACTAAAATAAATCATCAAAATCCCCAAACTTTATAAAAATTTGCATAATCTTCAAATTTTGGCATGGAAGGAAAATAGTGGGGCCCATGGACAAGTCAAAAGTGCTTCATGAATTAAATTTCATGAAAATATCCAAAAGGGAACTCCAATTGAGTATTTAAACATGTTTTGGAACATAATAAAGTCCCTCCTTGCATGGAAAACATGATCTAGTCAAAAGTCAATTGAAGAGATTTGATCCTTAAGGATTAGTTAACTCAACTTGAGTTCAAATTGCATGAATTGGAACTCATGGATTGACTTGAGAATGATATATCCACTTAAATAAAATATATGGCATGTGGTAACTCTAAAATTAGTTCATTTTATAGATTTTCAATGCCATTCTTTACTTGCTTGATTGACCAATTAGGCCTATTAGGCCAAAAAGGCCTAAAAGCCTATCTGTGCACCAGAACTTCATTAAAACTATAAAAAGATGCAATAAAACCTGAAAAAATAATAAAATAGATATATAAAAACTTTTCTCATCACAATATATGTGATTTTGATGAGAAAACATTTGCCATTCAATCAATAGGGTTGACTAGGGCTATTTTGCTCTATTTTCTTGCAGACTGGCCATTTTGATCGAGATGGTTGAAAAAATTATGGGATGATTTATGACCAAATAAATTTTTTAGAGTGAATAAAAAGTCTTAGGTTTTGAGATCTATTGATTATATTTAATTGAAATGTCTTATACTTCATTTTACATGCTTTTTCCTACAAAAAAACATGATTTCTGCCCTCATCCATGAAGATCCATGCATAAAATTGACAATTATGGAATAATATATAAGTTTAATTTATGTTTTAAATTTTTTAAGTTTATTCCATGATGATTTTATGGCAATAAAATCAACTTTTTGTAAAACTAGTTTTTTGAGGGTTTAAGAAGGCTTTGAAGCTAAATCTTCAAAATGATGGTTCATGAAGTATATACCTCAAAATAAGAAAATATTATCATATATATGTATAAAATTTATCCCCATAAAATCCCTTAAAATATTTGTTTTCCATGCAAAATATATTAAAAGTTATGACGTGGAGAAATCTGCTTGTGCGATTTTGACTGCAATCTGGGTTGCCTACGTTATTAATGATTGTTCATAAATCACAGCCCCTAAAATTATTTTAATTGTTCATTAATTGTATTTAAATATGGGTATTAAAAACATACTAAGATAATTTGGACAAACTCCACATGTGGTGAAATATATGAGCATTAGAACAAGAGGCTTGGAAGGGTGTCTAAAAATGCAAAAATAAAAAAATTCACCAAAATAAAAATAAATATTCACCTAATTTAAAATGATTTAAAAAATAATCATGGAGTCTTTATCATGATATCAAAACACTCTAAAATAACATTTTTCTTGAAAAGTAAAAAAACCTCTTTTTGGCATATATGCTTGTTTACTTGCAAAAGTCTATATGAGCATGCTTTGCTTAAAATTTAGAGTTATGAAACTCTTTAAAAGTATTATTATGATGTAAAAATATCATCCCATTCTTTTTAAACTTTTATCTAGACTTAGAATCCTCTATGACACTCCAGAATGATGCTTGCTCCAATGGTGATCTCTAATGGACATGCTGAAGACTATTAAAAAATAAAAAGTATCTCCACTAATCCAATGGCCACAATTTTTTTTCATAAGTTTCTCTAACTCATGATGACCTTGTGTACAAAATTTGAGGTCTTAAAACCACTTGTAGCTCTTGAAATTCTCAATTTCCTTCAAAATTGACCCCTTGTGCATGCATTGTCTACATATTTGAACTTGACAATGCTATTTTGAAATGAAAACGACCCATTTACAATATATTTTTGATATTTTATACCAAAATTGGTATTTTTAGGCCATGATCGATTATTTTGACTAGCTTTAAAGAGTTATTGAATAGTTTCTTGAAAGTTTCAAATGATAAGAGTAATAATTTGGTCTTAACAGGTCAAATTAGTAACAATTTTGGTAAAATTTGGGGGTTGACCAGCCTGATGATCAAATAAATCAAAATTTTTGGTTAAAACTAACAAACTTTGATATACACTGATATTTGAAAGATCTTTTATAGATAAAGACACAACAAGACAACTGACATAAATAACAACAAACACGTGCACACATGCACTTAGAGGAATGGAAAATAACAACTTGGAAAGGGAAAAAACACACTAAAATCATGTGTGAATATGCACTTAGAGAAATGAAACACAAGGTAGTCTATTCTATATAATCTACTTTCCACCTTCCTGGTCCTCCTAGATCAAAAGGAAAATTTGACAATTCACTTCCATAATGAGATGGAAAATGATGTACTACATGTTCCCTTGAAAGCTTGGTTATTGATAAATCAAATATCTTCTTTTCCAACTCTTTTGTCATGCTCATATATGGAATAATAGGAACAAAGTAACCTCTGATGTAGACATACTCACTTGGTGGCTCTTTTTCTTTGTCAAGCTTCATTTCTTCACAATCTCGTTGACTAATCTGAACACAAAATATACTTGTATTACCCTTTGGAAGCATATCCATGTCTATAGGCTCATCAAGAAGATGATATCCCATTATAAATATCTAAAACAAGTCCCTATCAACAATGAACTCTTGAGATGGTATAATTGAAGGGCTGCCCACTCCTTTATCTTGGTTTGGCTTGACAAAGCTACTCTCTTTGGCTACAACCAGATCACAATCCCCTTAGAGAAGAGCATATCTTGCTAAAAAATTCAAATGAGTTCTCTAATGAGATTTTTGGCTAATTTTTAAACTCTGGCTATCCCACAAATTGATCAATTTGATCAACTACTACATTAATTTCTTCATTCTCTTTATAAGATGGCAACACTACTTCCTCAACCTCTTCATGAACACTTGCATCCTCCTCAACACATTCTTCTTGAAAATTATTTGAATATGATATTTTCTGCTCTAATTTCCATGTGACATACTCCTCTTCCTTTTTCTACATGTTGCTCTAGATGGATTTCCAAGATGGAAATGAGTTAGATTCTTGAGGAGGGAGGGATAGTACCTGAGTAGCTTTGGATTAACTTGACTGCATGACTTGGTTTTATTCTCCTTTTTAACCTTTTGATTCTAGTTATTTTCCTACTCCCTTGGCTTTAGCTCTAACTCTCTGATCTGCTTATCATTATTTTCCTAGAATATCTTCTCTTTAAAGTGGTTAGTGATCTCAACTATAGGCTATGCCATAACAATATCTTTCAAACTTTGACAATTCTCTTGTATAGATCTCCAAGAAAGGAAGGTCTGATAAATACATGAAGAATTTGGCAAACTCAAAGGGGCTCTTGCAATGGTCTATTGAGAAGGAATGGATGGCATATAAGAAGGTTGTGGTTGAACCTGTTGTTTTTTTAGGCCTTTTAGTTTATCTTTAATACTCTGAATGTAACCACCTATATCCATCATCTCACTAGTAAGATTACCCCAATTTTCCCTCTCCACAGGTGTCCATTGCTCTTTTATTTTCTGAAATTACTCTCTTAGATAATGAATCAGGGGAATAGGGGTATCCTAGTCATAATAGCTCTGTGAGTGCAACTCTAGTGCATGCTTGTCAAGGCTCACTAAAGTTTGTTTAAGTGCTGGTATGGATTGGATAAATGCAAAATGGCCATGATTAGGTTGAATAGATGGGTAGGATGGTTCATGATAGGGATGGTAAGGGGTAGTATTATGATGGAATGGTTGTTTATAGGGAGGATTAGGGTAGTACTCTTACATATATGACTGATATAGATCCTCAAACTCCTGGTGAGGATCATAGTGTGGTTGGTCATACTGATCATAGTGAGGATAATATGGATCCATACTAAAATAAACTATTTGAGATTATTAGTAAATCAAGTGCTAAAATTAGTCAATATTTGAAATGACACATGATCTTTTGAACCAGTGTTGAGTGCCTGAAAGTTGTACTGATCTTCTAAATGCCTCCAAAGGCTAGTGTAAAGAACAAAAGTCCCACCAAGCGTGCCATAAATTGTTATCACTCTAGAAAACACCTTGATTGAAGATGTGCAAAGTATAACTTTTTTCTAACTGATACAATTAGATCTTCTCAGAGTGTGGGTGAATCTGAATTAAGAAAAACCTCTAGAGAGGGCTGGTTCCCTTAAGATTTATCTATTAAAACTAATCTACTGCTATTTTTTGCTGTGAAAAGGGGAAGAAGGAAGCTGAAAAGGAAAATTCTACCTATTTTATTGATGCTCTTAAATATTGTTTATCCCAAGAAATCTATTGAAATTAAGGCACACATATAAATGATTAGGAAGTCTTCAAGTTGCCCCTAAACATTAGTATTTTAGATGAAGGATTGAGAGGATTTTGGGTTGCAAAATTCTATTCTTATCTCTTCAAATAGCCTATAAAGGGTGAGATGTTTATAGTAGATGTGGGAAGGACTTGCAAAAAGAGGACATAAATATCACTTATATGCTGGTACACAATCAAAATACACTCTGATCTGATATCAAACTCATGTGCAAAAGATCTTTAATTGATAAATGGTGTCAATTACAATTTCTCTCTAGCCTTCAAGAATTAATAATGAATAACTGCTTGAAAAAACCAATATATATCTTTAAAACTAACTTAAATCCAATGTGGCATTGATTTTAGAGAAGGATTAGTCTTGGTTAGTTAACTCAAGACCTAATCCTTTTACAATACTAAAATAAATCATCAAAATCCACAAACTTTATAAAAAATTGCATAATCTTCAAATTTTGGCGTGGAAGGAATGTGGTGGGGCCCATGGACAAGTCAAAGGTGTTTCATGCATGAAATTACACACCAATATCCAAAAGGTAACTCCAATTGAGTATTTGAACATGTTTTAAAACATAAGAAAATCTCTCCTTGCATGGAAAACATGATCTAATCAAAAGTCAACTAAAGAGATTTGATCCTTAAGGACTAGTTAACTCAGCTTGAGCTCAACTTGTATGAATTAGAACTTGTGGATTTACTTGATAATGACATATCCACTTAAACAAAAGATATGGCATGTGATAACTCCAAAATTAATTTATTTGATAGATTATCAATGCCATTCTTTACTTACTTGATTGACCAATTAGGCCTATTAGGCCAAAAAGGCCTAAAAACCTATCTGTGCACCAAGACAACATTAAACCTAAAAAAATATTCCTTGACACTTGAAAAAATAATTAAATAGACCTAGAAAAACTTTTCTCATCACAAGATATGTGATTTTGATTAGAAAACACTCACCATTCAGTCAATAGGGTTGACTAGGCCTATTTTGCTCTATTTTCTTGCAGACTGGCCATTTTGATCGAGTTAGTTTGGATATTTTTGTGATGATTTATGACCAAATTAAAATTTTAAGATGAATAAAAAGTTTTAGGTTTTGATATTCATTGATTAATTTCATTGAACTATCCTGTACTTCATTTTACATTCTTTTTTCTACAAAAAACATGATTTTTGTCCTCATCCATACAACTCCATGCATAAAATTGACATTTATAGAATCCTATATAATTGTACTCGATGTTTAAAAATGTTTAAATTTGTTCCATGATGATTTTATGGAAATAAAATAAACTTTTTGCAAAACTAGTTTTTTGAGGGTTTAAGAAGGCTTTGAAGCTGAATCTTCAAAATGATGGTTCATGAAGTACAGACCTCCAAATATAAAAAGATTTATATTTATGTGTATAAAAATAACCTTCAAAATATTATTAAAAATATTGGGTTCCTTTGCAAAATATATTAAAATTTATCACGTGAAGAAATCTACATGTGGGGTTTTGACTGCAGTCTACGCTACCTACACTCTTAATGATTGTTCATAAAATACATCCTCTAAAATAGTATTAATTGTTAATTAATTATAATTACATAGGGGTCTTAAAAATATACTAATATCATTCAACAAAACTCCATATGTGGTGAAAGATATGAACATTTGAATAGGAGGCTTGGAAGGGTGTCTAGAATTGCAAAAAATAAAAAAAATCACCAAAATAAAAATAAATATTCACCTACTTTAAAATGCTTGAAAACATAATCTATGGTATGTACCATGATATAAAAACACTCTAAAATCACATTTTGACTTAAAAGTCAAAAAACTCCTTTTTAGCCTATATTCCTGTTTGCTTGCAAAACCCTGTATGAGCATGGTTTTCTTAAAATTTAGAGTTTTGAAACTTTTTAAAAGTATAATTATGATGTAAAAATATTATATAATACTTTTCAAACTTTTAATTTGACTTAAAAACCTCTATGGCACTCCATAATGATGCCTGCTCCAATGGTGATCTCCAATAGACATGTTGATGACTGTTACAAAACAATGAGTATCTCCACTTTTCTAATGTCCATGAAACTTTATCATAAGGTTATAAAACTTATTATGACCTTATGTATAAAATTTTAGGTCTTGAAACCATATGTAGCTCTCAAAATCCTCAATTTCCTTCAAAATTGACCCCTTATACATGGGCTGTCTTCATATTTGAACTTGACAATGCTATTTTCAAATTAAAATGAACCATTTACAATCCATTTTATATTTTTTTATGAAAATTAATGATTTTATGCCATAATTGATTGATTTTACCAGATTTAAAGGGTTGTTGAATAGTTTTTTGAAAGTTTTCAATGATATGAGTAATAATTTAGCCTTGATAGGTCAAATTACTAACACTTCCTTAGGATCTCTACTGAAACTTGTCATACCAGTCATGTATTCAAGGGTTCTATTAGCCTTACTTGACCTTGATAGGTCTCCATTTGACACTTTTACCTACTTGGTTGTAGGTGCTCATGATAGTCTTGTGGCTATAGGTTACTTTTCCCCAATCCTTTTGAAAACCTCATGACCCTAGTTCAATCTCAAACCTTGAGTTCAAAATTGAACAAATAAGATCATCAATCATATCTCTAAGTCCCCCACCCTACAAAGTTCAACCTAGAAAACTGTTAAGAATTTTTAAGATTGACTGTAGGTCACCTTTGTATGGACAGAGGAGGAGCATGGTAGTGACCCTAGGGTGTCATGGTGGTCAAGAAGTTTGTACTCCAACCCTTACTAATGTATTCACTGAGTCACTAATACACCTTCATACCAAGGAAACCACCTATATGTGAATCATATCTCCATGATGCCTTAAGTCACTTGTGGATCCATGAGAAACCCTATTCATTGTAGATATCACTAAAAAATTATAGTGAAGGAATGTATATATTTGAAACCCTCATACATTGTTCTCTCTTGTTCAAACATCATGATTTATTGCAAGGTGTGATACTAATATGTAAGATACACAATGAAGTCACTTTGATATGTCTACACCTCATACTTTTTAAAATAGGAGGATCAAAAGAAGGTTAGAGGTCTTGTTTTATAGTTTTTAAGGTCATTTATCTCTTATGATAGTTCTCACAACTTGAACATAATTCTCAAGATTGCCTGCTTCTTAATGATCTCACTCATGAATCTTATGATATGCTTAAATCCATTCAACCTTAAACAAGGTCTTCAAACATGCTCACATACTTCTATGTCTAACTTCAATTTCCTGTTAGTGTCACTTGTAGGTGTACTTCTCTGTGCACAGGGCTGTAGATAGAGGTGTGGACCATGCACACGTTATATGCTCTTATGACCAATATTTAGACCCAAAAAAAGTTATCAACTGAATCCTATCTCTCATGAGGGACCTGAAACCAGCTCTAATGTTCTCATCACAACATGATACCCTACTATAGGCACCTATATGTAGTCACCAATGGTAGAAAACTATGTTATGGCTTGAAATTGGTTTCACAATCAATATTAAACATTCAAAACTGATGATATGGAGCTCCTCTATATCACTAGACTTGGTGAATTTTATATATCAGTTCAAACACTCACATTACACCCTTGCAAACCTTTATGGAGACTTGGTGTTTATGAAGGTGTAGCACAGGGGCAATGAGAGTTAGATATGGTAGTGTGTAGATCCAAAAACCAATCCTAATCATCCCTAAGTCCTCAAATTGATATTATCCACTTGGAAGGATTTGAAACCATTTACAATGCTTTATTCCCATGCAACTATTCATGTGAAGCACCTGAAGGTGTTGATTAGTGTTGCAGGCCGAGTTGGGAAGTTAAAACACAAAAAATTGCATGATGTAAATATGATTCCTTGAGAGGTATATGAGTATATCACTACTACTAGGACCTTGTTCACACTTTTATACCAAAGGAATGCTCTTCACCTTGATTCAAACCTCTCCAAGGTGATTCCACTTCTGTCTCAAAGCTCTGCCTATGAACAAACAACAACCATCTTTACTAAAATCAAGGATATTTAATTGAAATTCAATGTATAAGAGTAGGAATTAGACTATCATGTTGAGGTCTTGCTATAAATAACATATTTTCATCACCTTGAATTCATGAACATTGAAAATAAGCTCAGTAACTAGATTTGTACCTTATTGAAGATATATGCTCAGCTTAAACCCTCTCAAAGGAGACACACTCTGAATTAAAACTTATGAACTCTTAATTTAATGAAAAAGTAGTGTCATGAATTAAACATAAAAAAAAAACCTCTAAAGATGAAAAACACTGATGATCAATCCATATTTTGCTTTAAAACTGATCCGAGAGACCACAAAAAAATAGTGAAAGGGAAAGAGGTTTATCCTATAAATACCTTCCTAGAAGGAGTTATCAAATGATACCAAGATTAAAAGGAGAATTATGAGCCCTAAAAAAATTACCCAAAACCATTTATCTTCATTGTTTACTGAGATTGAGAAACATGCCCAAAAATAGACCCCTCTCAGATGCATAGGCTATAGTGACCTATTATCACTCTTAATGATTATTCATAAATATGAAAGAACCAATCCATGAACTAATGAAACTAATTTAAAAATTACTTAGATCCCTAATAATGGCCAAAGTTTTAGATCCTAACTCTCTCCTCTTCTCATACCAAGCATTTGAAAACTGCCCTTTTAGGCATGCAAGGAAGGTCAAAATTGGAGCAAAGATGGATTTTGCAATTTTTCACCTGTAACTTCTTCTAAATCACTGATATGACCCTATAAGGACCCAATGAAGCCTTTATTATTCTTTCATCACAAAAATCCTCTAAAAATCAAAGTGAATGCCTTAAAAAGGCATGTTTTTGCATTGAAAATGCTATTTTCACCATAGAGATCTAAATGAAATACTATCAATTTTTTTTTACAGTCTCTCACATCTTATGAGGTGAACCAATATGAAATCAAGTCTCCTAATGATCACATAATATCAAAACCTTCTCTGAATGGCACAAAATGGTCAGATTTTGCATGGAAATGAGTCATAAAGTTAGTCTAAAAAGTGATCAACCTGATTATACATATTTTAGGCATGTAATGACCTTGACACAAGCTATGACACTTAGAAATACACTCTAAACTCTTCACACCAATGAAAATGGCTCAAAAAGGTAAAAAAATGACTAGACAAATAGAAGACAAATGAAGGAAAAGACATAAATCACCTAAACAACCTTAATACCTGTTAACCATGGCTTCTTCAAGGACTTTTTAGGACTAATTACTAAATCACAAGACAAACTAGCATGATATTCAAAGTTTTGAATGGTAAGGGTGACAATTTAACCTGTGAGGTCAAAATTGTCAACATTTTGGTGACTGAACTGGGAAGCATGCCTACTATGCTTGAGAACCAGATCATATACATGACATTTGGACTCACAAAATAATGATAAAACTGATCCATGATTGCAAGTACACTTTTTGACTTGACATAAGACAAGTCCTTCCTCCAAAACAAAAAGGAAACACATAAAACAAGGAAATTGACTAACAAAGTAAATGTGCAAATGAATCACTTATTTGGGATCAAACATAAACAAACTAATCTAACTAACCATGACAAAGCATGATCCACCTAGATCAAAAGGGAAATTCATGAACTCAGTCAATCTAAAAGATGGTACAAGTTACAAAGCAGGATGTTTTTTGAACATGACCTCTAATGAGCCACTCTTATTGCCTACCAACTCTCTTAACATCTCCTCGAATGAGTCATCAATAATAAACCAGTCATCAACAAAGACAAACTCATTTTACACTTCTAGATATTTCTTGTCAAACACAACCTTGTCAAGTGATATCTCACCTATACATTGTCCTAGAATTTTTATGGCATCTTGAGTGACTTCATTCTTCTTATTAATTGCTGCAAGTTCATTAATCTCTTCAAGGGGCTTTGAATAGTCAACCCAAGCTACATCATGATCCTAAATGAGTGACTCTTGACTCAAATTTCTCATAAACATGCTCTTCAATGGGTACCATATCCCTACAAATCTCTTCAATCTTTTGTTTCTCATTTTGATCAATTTGAAGGGTATTTTGATCCTTTTTAATAGGAGATATTTAAAATTCATTTATGACTTCAATTTGTACCAATTCTTCATGGAGTTCTTCCACACCAAGACCATCCTTCTCATGCACACTTAGGATATCTTCTTCAAGATCAGCTACAACCTCATTTTCAACTTGTACCTTAGGTGAAGTATCAATGAATAACTCTTCCACATACACACTTGCATTATCTTCACACTCTCCAAGAATTTGGCTTGCAACTACAACCTCTTTCTCTATCTTCCATAGAATAGGCTCCTCTTGAAGAAGGGAGATGGTGGGAGGGTGATGAAATTCATTTATTTGAGAGGGAGTATGAAGCATGGGAGCTTGATTATGATCAAATTTTGGGATCTTGAGAGCAATAGAATCATTTAGGGAATCTTGAAGAGGAGGGAAAGAGAAAATTTTGAAGACCTCTACATTCTGCTCCTTCCACTTGACCATCACCTCATCAAAGTCTGAAACCTCCTTGTCTTCATGGACAACTTGAGCTTGAGGGATGAGTAAGGAAGAAGTGGAACTACAAGAAAGTTTAGTCTCTTGAATAGGCTCTTGGATAGGTTATTGAATCTAACTAAGAAGCTTTCTTGGCTCAAACTAAAACTTGGTTAAGAACTTTATGAGAATAAGGAACACAAGAAGACTTGTAAAGAATACAAGAGGGTTCTTGAGATAACTGGTTCAACTCAATTTCTTGGCTCTCCCAAGTCTCCATCTTCTCCAATACAAAAATACACAACTCATTTATCTCTTCTAGATCATTGGACACATTTTAAAATATCCCATTCACCCTCATACTGAGAGTTTGAAAAAACTTTCCTTGCATATGCTAGTATTTTGAGTTCTATCTCATCCATTGTTTCTTGGAGACAAGGATGCTTATGTGAAACATCATAGCCATATGTTAAAGGTGAAATCTCATCTTGAGACTGATATGGCTCACAAGGAAGGTAAGAGTCATGCTCTTGATAATAAGGATAATGAGAAACTTGATAAGGCTCATCATAGCTTTGATAATACATTTGATAAGCCTGATTAGGCTCATAATGAGGCTTATATGGATTATGACAGGGCTAGTATGATTCATCATAGGGCTCATAAGGAAGTAATACATAGTTTTCCTCATATACAACCATGAAAATAACATTAGGATGATAAAATTAAAATATACTTACTTGGAAACTATGATTAGACTATTAGAAGCAATTTATTGAGCTTGGAATCACCAAATTCTTCATGAAGAATACTATTGTAAATAAAATTTCACCACGAACAACTCCAATGAGTCCCATTGAGCATGCCAAAAATTGTTGTCTTCTAGACTTGCACCTTTGTGAAGGTAGTTTTAGGCTTTCACAGTCTGAAGTAACATGAAGACAATCCTAGGCTATGGGTGGCCTAATAGGTGGATTGAATCTCAAGATTCTAAGGGCTATCTCCCATTGATGTATCACTTAGGATCCATACTCTACACTACCATCTTGCAAGGGAAAAGGGAATAAGGTAAACTGAAAGGAAAACTTATCTAACTGGGGTGATACACCAAAATATGACCTCCATTTATGCTGTCTACACTAAAAGGATGAAAAAGGACATAAACCTGATTACACTTGTCAAATGTAAGTCTCCAAACATCAATATTTCACACAGAGGCTTAGGCTTGATGCATGATCTAAGACACCTATTCAATAGGTCTCTCAAAAACACTAAAGAAAGCTTGCACTTGCCATATAAACAAGATGATTAGAGCACACTATGAAACCTACAAGGATGATATTTACACCTAAAAATAGTTATGAAGAAAAGGATAAGATAAGAGGAAGTAAGAACTATCACTTTCATCTCCCTACAAACCATGAAAATACAATTAAATAAGCTTTTGAGGAGGTATGAATTTTGTATTTGTTCATCAAAAGAGGTAGGTAAAATGTTTTTTGAGCATGGCCTTGCCACAAATCAGGTTAAGGATTATTTTGAATTCCAAAAATTGGCTTACATATGGAGAATTGAGAGAGAGAGGAGAGAAGAGTCAAGGGCCTCAAAACTAGGAAAATGTCATTTCAAAAAGCTTTTCCAAAAGTGCTACGTAGCATTTCCACCTACTAAAATAATTGTCCTTCATAGGTTGGCATGGAATAGAGGTTATCTAATGTTTAGGATACTTAGGAACTTTTCAATAATGCTTGGTCAAACTTAGAGCACTTGGAGAGTGCCTATATTCTTGCACCAACTCCTATATATTAGCTTTCTTGTTTCCCTTGATGAAAAAGTCTCTTCCATGGATGTAGGTCTTAAAGTACCTTAAAATATTTTATTTTAATCCTTATATAATCTGATTAATTATGCTTGGACACTTGGCATGATTTAGTTATAAGACTCCTTTAACAAATTGACTTTGTCTTGCACACGGGCTTTGGAAGAGAAAGAGTCCTATTTGCACTTGTTGGAGACCTTTTCCAAAGAATTATTTCATTATAACTCCTCCTTGACTTCTTCCTAGATTATATATGGAATTCCATGTCCTTTTCCAACTTTTGAAGTCTTTATAATACGCTATATGCTCCTATTTAGCCTTCAAACCCCTTGAAAAGCTCATTTTGCACTATGGCGTAGAGGGAAAAGGAGGAGTTTTCTTCAAAGTTGCATAAAAATTGAACTTTTACACCATATATGGATTCTTGAGGACACACCAAACTTGTTGTAAGATGATTTAAAGCACCAACTACTCCAAAAATATTGATTTGACACTCAAATCATGCATTTTCCATGTATTCCTTATAGCCCTATTTTCCTAAAAATCTCCTTGTATGGGATAAAATAGAAGTGATGATGCAAAAAAAAAGAATTTTTATAGGTACCCAATATCCTCCCACATCTCCATAAAAAATTTCATGGCCAAAATCTTAGATTTGATGTGCTTTCTAGCCCATTTAGCTTACCAAATGAGGCCTAATTAGCCCCTTAGGCTCTAGAAGAGAAATTTTTCTGTTGGGAGCTCATACAGGTTTTAAACCTAAAAAAAATGTTTAATTAACTTTTCTTATTTCCCCACCATGCTCCATGTCAATTTTTATGGTCTGGAACCACCTAGAAGTACCAAAACCATGAAATGGCCTTTGGAAGGTTTGTCCTTTGAAGACATTTTCTGACTGGCCCAAAAGAATGGAATGGTTTGGGAATATTTGGATTATTTATTATAAATTTTTTATCTTAATCAGGTAAAACAAGTCTTAATATTCTTTTTCCATCAATTGGAATCTTTCTACACTCCTTGGAACATTTATATTAGCTCAAAAAGCTCAAAAAGTACTATTTTTCCCAAATCCGTACAAGTGAATGTATATTAAAAAATAATTTTAAGGACCCTATGAGAGTCCCATACAAAATTTGGTAGGTTTCATGAAGAAAATATGTGGTTTTTTTGGGTATCCATCTCAAAATTTGCAAACTGGTCCAAAATAGTGTTTTTGGTAGTTTTCACCCTTAACGATGATTCATAAAAATGCGACATCCAAATTGATAAAAAAATCACCAAATTTGAAGTATAAGATCACATAAAACATCCCATAACTCATTAAGGTCCCATTATAAACCTCATTTATGGGGTGAGCATTCAAACTTGGCCTCTCAATTCGATTCCTTCATTATGTGTACCCTGTCTTGTTTTTGAACCCAAAAATGGCTTCTTTGGGACTTATTATGAAAAAAAAAACATCTTGAAAACATATAATATATAAAAATTAACATTTTTCAATGATTTTTAATGGTCATTATACCTTTGAAGTGAAAATGACCCCTTGTTGGGTAATATGCCTAGTCTAGGCTAGTGGGGTTTGATTGCAAATGGCCACTCACCAACACTTATGAGTGTTTTATCATCATTAATGTGATTAATTAATATTTTTACACAATAAATAAACCTTATATTATTGTATAAAATCACCAAAAAGTGTTCCAATACCACCCAACACTCATTTTGGTCACTTTCTCATCATTTTTTGACTTTGTGCATGCCTAAAAGTGGTCTAATTATGAGACAAAACAGAAGATATTTACCCTATTTATCCATGAAAAAAATTATATGGGGATATTCCTTGGGTCATGAGGACCAGAATTTACAAAATTTCAGGTGAAAATCACCTTTCTATCACCTCCAAAAATCCAAAATGCCAAGATAGACTTTTGAGAAGTGGACTGTGAGTAGGCTTTTGAGTATGGACTGTATATTATTCTTTAAATCTTCTTTGTTTCCTAGTTTTATATGAATTGGGAACCTCATGAAGTAAAAATAATAATTTTGAGGTATTAACCCACCTAAAATCACTCACAACGTTGCCCATTCCTCTTGTTATGAAAGCAAAGCTCTCATATTCCATGCTCTTGTCTGTTGTTTTTTTGTATTTGACTTTATATTGACTAAAACAAGGCATGAAAATGCTTGGAAGGTTTGTGTAAGACATCAGGTCCTATTTTTATCTCATGAGGTTTTTCATGATGATTTTAAAACTTAGAACTTTCTTTGGGAAGCACAATGCCTTTGAAGCATGCTTAAGGTGCCATCACCTCTTTGAGTGCTTAATGACTGTGTATTTCCTCAAAAGAGGAACATGCTTGTAGGTACAAACCCATGGAACTATATGTAACCTAGGATATGAGACCACTTTCACTATTAATAGATCATAATTTCCATCATGATTATATCACACCAATTACTCTTGAAGACATCCTTGCATTCTACAAACACTTAACTATGCTTTTTGAAAACGCTTGTATGGACCAGGGCTGTAGGTGTCTGTGTTAGTTAGAGTCATGACCATACAATCTGATCTTGAATTGATTGATGATGTAACATTATGTACTAACTTACACCTTTCTTGAAATATCCAATACTCCCCATTAATCCTTCAAATTCCAAAATCTCTACTTTGTTGTAGCTCTCACTTTGTGATGGCTGTAAGTGATTACTTTAGGGCTCATTAGCCTTATCAAGATTCCTTATGTTTTTTTACTCTCTTTTACCTTTATGAAATACAATCACCCAACATTACTTAAGCCTTGTTAATGACTATCTTAGTCCTTTTTTCATGTTCTAACCATATTCTATTCATAAGGTCACCTCTTTATAGTACTAATGTGGCTATAGGTTACTTTGTTCTTATGCTTCTCAAGCTTACTCAAAGCCTTGATTGTAAATCACTTGAACAAACTTCCTTAGGGTATCTACTAAAACTTGTCATACCAGTCATGTATTCAAGGGTTCCATTAGCCTTACTTGACCTTGATAGGTCTCCATTTGACACTTTTACCTACTTGGCTATAGGTGCTCATGATAGTCTTGTGGTTGTAGGTTACTTTTCCCCAATGTTTTTTTAAAAACCTTATGACCCTAGTTCAATCTCAAAACTTGAGTTCAAAATTAAACAACTAGGATCATCAGTTATATCTCTAAGTTACCCACCTTACAAGGTTCAACCTAGAATACTGTTAAGACTTTTTAAGACTGACTGTAGGTCACCTCTATACGGATAGAGGAGGAGCATGATAGTTACCCTAGGGTGTCATGGTGGTCAAGAAGTTTTTACTCCAACCCTTACTAATGTATTCACTAAGTCACTAATACACCTTCATACCAAGGAAACCACCTATATGTGAATCATATCTCCATGATGTGTTAAGTCACTTGTGGAGCCATGAGAAACCTTGTTCATTGTAGACATCACTAAAAAATTGTACTGAAGGAATGCATAGATTTGAAACCCTAGTACATTATTCTCTCTTGTTTGAACATCATGATTTATTTCAAGGTGTGAGACTAATATATAATATACATAATGAATTAACTTTGATATGTCTACACCTCATACTTTTTAAAATAGGAGGATCAAAATAAGGGTGGAGGTCATGTTTTGGAGTTTTTAAGGTCATTTATCTCTTATGACAGTTCCCACAACTTGAACACTAATGCTCAATATTGGATACTTCTTAATGACCTCACTCATAACTCTTATGATATGCTTTAACCCATTCAAATTTAAATAAGGTCTTCAAACATGCTCACATACTTTTATTCCTACCTTCAATTTCCTGTCAGTGTCACCTGTAGGTGTGCTTCTCTATGCACAGGATAGTAAATAGAGGTGTGGACCATGTAAATGTTATATGCTCTTATGACCAATATTTAGACCCCAAAAAAGTTTTTAATTGAATCCTATCTTTCATGAGGGACCTAAGACTAGCTCTAATGTTCTCATCACAACATGATACCTTACTGTAGGCACTAATGGAAGAAAACTATGTTTATGGCTTGAAATTGGTTTCATAATCAATATTAAAGATTCAACACTGATGCTATGGATATAATCTATATCATTAGACTTGGTGAAGTTTATATATGAGTTCAAACACTCACATTACACCCTTGCAGACCTTTGTGGAGACTTGGTGTATATGAAAGTGTAACACAGGGGTGGTGAGAGTTAGATATGGTAGTGTGCATAGTGTGTGGATATAACAACCAATCCTAATCATCCGTAAGTCCTAAAATTTATCTTATCCACTTATAAGGATTTGAAACCATCTACAATGTTTTATTCCCATGTGAATACTCATGTGAAGCACTTGAAGGTGTTGATTAGTGTTGCAGGCCAAGTAGGGAAGTTAAAACATAAACAATTGCATGATGTAAATATGTGTTCTTGAGAGGTATATGATTATATCACTACTATCATGACATTTTTCACACTTCTATACCAAAATAATTCCCTTCACCTTGAAAAAAACCTCTCCAAGGTGATTCCACCTCTATCTCAAAGCTCTGCCTATGAACAAAAAACAATCATCTTCACCAAAATCAAGGCCATTTGATTGTAATACAATGCATACAATTAGGAATTAGACTATCATGTTGAGGTCCTTCTATCCATAACATATTTTCATCACCTTGAATTCATGAACATTGAAAATAATCTCAATAAATGGATTTGTACCTTATTGGAGAGATACACTTAGCTTAAACCCTCTCAAAGGAGACACACTCTAAATTGAAACTTATGAACTCTTACTTCAATGAAAAATTAGTGTCATGACTTATAAAATCAAAACATAACATTTGAAGATGCAAACCATAGATGATTAATGCATATTTTTCTTCAAATCTGATCCAAGAGACCACTCATAAAAATAGTGAAAAGAAAAGAGGTCTATGCTATATATACCTTCCTAGAAAAAATTATTAAATGAGACCAAGATTAAAATGAGAATTATGACCACTAAGAACATTATCCAAAGCCATTTATCTTCACTATTTACTGAGCTTGAGAAATAGGCCCAAGAATAAACCCCTCTCAGATGCATAAGCTATAGTGACATGCTGTCGTACTTAGAAATTATTCTTAAATATGAGGGCAAAAATATGTGAAATTACACTAATTTTAATCTTACTTATACCCCTAACTATGGAATTTTTTTGGGATCCTAACTCTCTCTCCTCTTCTTGTACTGAGCATTTGAAAACTGCCCTTCTAGGCATGCAAGGAAGGTCAAAATTGGATTGAATTTGGATTTTAAATTTTTTTATGTATAACCTCCTCTAAGTCACTAATATGTCCTTGTAAGGAAATAATGAAGTATCCATGATGTTCTCCTAAAAAAAATCCTCTAAAAACCAAAGGGAATGCCTCAAAAGGCATGTTTTTGCACTAAAAATGCTATTTTCACCATAGAGATTTGAATGAAATACTATAAAAATATTTTAATGAGTATATATAATGTACAAGGAGGTGAATCAAGATGGAATCAAGTCTCCTCCTAATTAGATACTATTAAAACCTTCTCTGAATGACACACAATGGTCAAATTTTGCATAGAAATGAGTCATAAAATTAGTCCAAAAAGTGATCAACCTGATTATACATATTTTAAGCATGTAATGACCTTTACACAAGATATTAAACTTATAAATACACTCTAGGCTCTTCACACCACTGAAAATGGCTCAAAAAGGCCAAGAAATGACTAGACAAGTACAAGACAAATGAAGGAAAAGACTTAAATCATCTAAACAACCTTACTACCTATTAAACATGGATTATTCAAAGAATTTTTAGGACCAATTACTAAATCAAAAGACAAAATGTCATGATATGTAAAGTTTTTAATGGTAGGGGTGACAATTTGACCTATGAGGTCAAAATTATCAACAATTCCTAAGACTGAAAAAACAACCTTCAACCTTGAATATAAACTAAAACCATGAGCCAATATTATTTAGCTTGGATTTAGTTTGACACTGAAAAAATTATTCATCACCTCAGATAACATCTAACATTGAAGTTTTTTCTTTCAACCTCGAGTGAAAATTTGTTTATATCTATACACAAAAATATTTCAATTTTATTTTCTATTTACTTATTGCTTCTTTTTAAATACTATGTTCTGACAATTTTAAAATTACTTAGTGATTGTCATTACAGTCTAAGCAGAGATATATTTTACAACTATCATGGTGTGAGGGGTATTGCCCCAATACTCAAGTCATTGTACAACACTAAGCACATAGTTTACCTTCCACGTACCTCATTTTATATTATAAATACCTAGGGTCCTTTATTTATACTATAAGAAGCCTCTTTTGGCCATTTGATTTATCTTGCACTTGAGAAGAGTATATCACATAGGGAAATTAATATTTCCATATCTTAAAAGACAAGATAGTGGACTGCAGACACAAATTGTGTTTGTAGTTAATGCTATGAAACATTGGGGCTGACACTACTCTATGTTGAGAGCCCACATAATCATTCAAAACCTTGTCTAGATCACTCTATTATACCTTGATTTTTTCTTGTATTGTATTCATAGTCATTACCCTTACTTGATTCATATTGTCATGTATGCATCTAAAGCATAATGCTAGATTAAGTAGTATTAATTTTTTATATATAAATCTTACTTTGACTTATTTTTCAATGACAAGTCATGATGTTTTTTCTCAAAATGATAATTCTATTGTTCAAATTCCTTGGTCTAATAAAATTTAAATTCATACTAATTATGATACTAAAAATAATGAAGAGAGCTATGAATGTGAAACCCATATTAATTCACAAGAGTTTAATGGCTTAGATTAAAATCAAGTGCAAAAATTATCTAATTTTTTTCAAAGTCTTAAAGAGAACTCCCAAGAGGTAAATAAGATCATTAGGCTATTTATAGCATAAAGAAATGAGCATCAAGATGAATTGGCCACATCTCCACCACAAGAGTTATCTTTTTAGGTTGTCAAATCCCCTACTTCCAATGTTGCCACTTCTACTATAACACCCATTGCTATTTCCACATCTCTAATTACTTTCGTAGAATCATCCTTTGGTTTGGGAACAACACTTGGTTTTTGATAGATAACTATGACCATACCTGATCATGTTACTTATACTCCTCCAATCTCCTCTACAAATGTTTCTTGAGTATATGATGCTTGCTTTACAAGCTAAGCTATCTCAAATTGAGCAAATTATTTCTTATTCTATCCCTTGCATGGATTGATTTTCCTTGTTACATAACTTATTTCACCTGAAATTGTATCTTAGCCATTATGAGTTGGATTTGTGTTGTATACACATAATATTTTTTACTTTATCATTTACTGATGCTTTCTCTTGTAACAACCTATTGAGATTCAATATCATTGAGTGCACACCTTAAAGGGTGCACCGATAAATGGGTGGGTAGACCTTTGGTGCTTTGCGAGAGATATTGTCTATGTCATGATCATATCATTCATATTCCCAGTTCAAGTTCCTCAGATTTGCCTTCTTACCTACCTTCTTCCATCCTACCTCACTCAGTTATGTTAGTTCCCTCATTTGCTATAATGTCAACCTTGATCGATGATGTTTGTTTTATGCCTTTTCCCTTACTATATTGTATTGACTTGGTCGATGTCATTTTGAACTTGTCTTTTAGGTATTTGTGTTGATTGGCTTGGCTGACATAGTTAAATGATAGCCAAATCCTCTTAACTGCATTGAATTTGGATTATACCATTGACTTAGCCTGGGTTTGGGTATTTGATCACTATATATACAAATTTATATTTCATTCATATCATATCATATAGTACTCATATGTTCTAATTTTAATCACACTTATGCCCTAAATCACATTTGGAGGAGTCATAGGTATAACTTTATCTTCAAGGAAGCTTATCTTGTAGAAGTATTGGAGATTCATTAGGATTCATTTTATCTTGGAAATTTATTTAGCCTTTGAGGTTTTCAAAACCACAACAATCTCTTGCAACACATCATTGGCCAAGGGGAATATTTAGGCTTGATAGGTTCACTCCAAGGTAAGTATTTCTAACCTTATGCTCTTTTCTTTTTTTTATTTAGTCAATAGATATTGCTTGTTGCTTAGTGAATGAATGAATGTGTGTGTATCCTTATCTAATTTATTTTTACTCTTATACTTAGTGTGGCTATAAGATTGCTTGGACTTTCCATTACCTATTTTAAGTTGCCTAGACTCCCATTTGTCTACCATGACACCTTAACCAATTTTGATTATTCTAACCTTTCCCCTTAGTTTACTGTAATTTGCTTGTACAACTACTTAAATTTATTTTTTATAATATAAATTAATTACACAGAGATCTAGTAGGAGTTATTTTATTGTGTCACATGCTTAAAAGTTTTTGAACCCTTTCCTTTGATATTGACAATATATGTAATCTTATTGTTAGGTCTACATATTCATTGGTCATTACTTGAACATTAGGTATCATTGGGATCTATTTAATTAACCTTCTCTAAATATAAAATTTTGGAGATATGATAGTTGTAGGCTAATCCTAGTCTATTGTATACATTCTGGTAAACATTTTCTTTCCTTTGCCTTTTTAGTTAATTGCATCGACTAATTCGATATAATTTTGTATCAATTTTATCCTTTAGTCAATTGCATTGGCTAACCTAATATAATTATATATCAATTTTATCCTTCAACCAATTATATTAATTAGCAAAATACAATTATGTCTTATTCTTCCTTTTTCAGAAAACTACATTAGTCAGTGTGATACAATTTCCTCATTTTTGAGCAATATCAGTCAACACCAACCACCTTTGTGTTTGCATAAACCCCATTGACAAACCCAATATAATTATGTTATATGTTTGTAACTTCATCAGCTAAACTTGATACAATTATGTGTTTCATTTTCATCATAATTTAGTTTATAACTATATCAGCCTACATGATACAATTGACTATCTATTTATTTTAAATTCCTAAAATGTTGAAAATTGTTTTTTGACATTGATTTTATAATGCTATTTTCTATTTGTTTTATTTTTCCTAGAAACTGTGTTCTGACAATTTTAAAATAACTTAGTGATTATCTTAGAGGGGTATTTAGTGTTTTGTTTAAAATTATTGTGGCATTATAGGCTTTCCCCAATATTTATAGCCATATTAAAACACTAAACATAGACTTTAGTTTGTATGTACCTCATGGTATATCGAAAACATCTAGGATTCTTATTTTTATTGAACCTTAGGAAACTAACCATCCATTTGATTTTTTAGTGTAACTAAAAAGAGTGTATCACCTGGTGAAGTTATTATTACCATATCCTCTAAACTGGGGTTATTGGGTTGTAGAAATGGTTAGTATATGTAGTTAGTGTTGGGGTTTTATATTACACCTTAGCTGAGAAGGGGATTTTTTAGATCTTCCTACTCAAATCTAGTCCAATATGGGATTTATCCTAGGTTGTGGGTATCTTAATAATGGATCAGACATCCATGGAAGGTTGACTTCCTTCTATATCTATCACCTAAACTAAACTTAAACTAACACTTGCTTGGAAAAGGGAGAGAGATTTTGAAAATAGCTTATAAAAGCATGTAAAAAAGGGTGATACACCAATGATTCAATCACTCAAACTCATACAAGACACACTATGAGACACATTCAAGACCAAAGAATATCAATCTCACCTAAACATTTCAAAATAAAGCATTAATCAATTATCAAATTAGCTTGAGAGGAAAAATATCCACTTTCAAGCTAGACAACAAACTACAAATTACACTTATAATGACTTCTATGAACTATTAAGTACTTCTTGAAGGTGAGAAAAACTTAGACATAGACAAGAAACATACATTCACTTAACCGCAATACATGAATTCATAGAACACACTTCTATCTAGCTTAGAAAATGATGAAATTCAGTCTTTATTGCATCAAAAGGTGTTATAGTAAAATTTTTGGTAGAGTTTGTTCATACCAAAAAGAGGGATCCATTTCAAGGCTTAGAAGCCTGTATTGAGAGAGAGAGAGAGAGAGAGAGAGAGAGAGAGAGAGAGAGAGAGAGAGAGAGAGAGAGAGAGAGAGAGAGAGAGAGAGAGAGAGAGAGAGAGAGAGAGAGAGAGAGAGAGAGAGAGAGAGAGAGAGAGAGAGAGAGAGAGAGAGAGAGAGAGAGAGGCCTAACCACTTTTGATGGATTAGCACTCTTGAGGATGCTGAATCAATTTCTTATCAAGAAGGCATAACTTTAAAGGCTTTACAAAAGAATTGAATGCTTAGTGACCTCTTTCCAATCACCAAATATTCATTTTAAGACTCTATGACATATTTTAATTGATTTGCTGATGAGGACCAACTCTTCATGCCTCAAAAATGATAGATCCATGTCATTCTATAGATCAAAAACTAATCACATTCATTAGTTTTACTATAGTTTTCATGTCGATGAGACAGAACTCACTAGATATTTAACCTCACTTTGACACTCAATAGACATCCTTTTGTCTATGTTAGGTCCTAAAATACCTATTCTACATTTATAGAGCTTCAATGGCCCCATTAGATCCTAAAATATACATTTTGGTTCAATCTTGGGCCATCTTTGAACTCAACTTCTTTGTATTTACTTATCTCGATTGAAAAATGGTTCGTTAACTTTTATCAAAATTTTCCTAGGCTTTCCCTCTATTTATTGGCTATCAAAATTTACTTGAATCATTGACATATTGATCAATCTCACTTTGTTATATCCTATCATCCAGATGAACATTGATCATCAATATTTTGCCAACTGAATGTGCTTGTGCCACTGGTCATGTATGCATTTGCCCTCATGATTCACTGACTTCTTTGACCTTACACTCACCATTGATCTTGGATGCACAATTAAACATGATTTGTTGATCTACCTAGGCTTATTAACCTTTGAGTTGCCGATCACCATTGGATATTTTTTATAATCGAATGTGGATTATTGACTTGAATATTTGAAATCAAACAACTACTTTATGAGGCCTTACTTTGACATTCGTGTGTCTATATTTGATGTCTACACAAATGTATTTTGATGTTTGTGTGACTTTTAATATTTGATCTCTAATGGATGATTGATAAGTTTTAATTTGACATTTGCATGAACATCTATGAGACTTTTGAAAATCAATGATCATTTTTTGTGCCTAAATTTGACACGTGCAGGACCATCCTGGAACTTTTTGAATTCAAACAGATATTCATTGTAGCCTAAAATTGATGTTTGTAGATCCATCATTACTTTGTTGGAAAACAAATTCACCAGGTTATTTCCTTCAAACCTTTTTTTGGATATTTGTCATGGACTGTGTGTCTTTGCCACTTTCTCTAGAGGAATTATTTATAGCTCTTTTACATTGGATAAAAATCCCGAGGAAATAATTGTGGGACAATTACATGAAAGAATTAATTATGCTTTATCTTTTCTTTGGACAATTTCTTATGGATAAAATGTTTGATAGAATTCATGCCTTCAGGAAAATTGTCCTAGATAATTTTCTTGAAAGAATTGTACTTAGCCTTTGAGATTTTTGATTTGGACACCTTCCTAAAAGAAATACCCTTTGAGACTTTGTCTCAGGATAATTTTGTCAAATAAATGACCCTTCAGAACTTTTGTTTTGAACACTTTGTCAAAAATTGACCCTTTAGACTTTTATCTAGGACTTTCCTTGAAAAATGACCCTTCAAGATTTTTGTTTCAAATAAAATTATGAAAGAATTTATGATACTTAGCCAAAAAACCCAAAACAAATTTGTTGAAATAATGACCACTTAGTCAAATAAAAGGTTCAAAAGAATTTAGCTTTAGTCCAATGAAAGTTGAATGAATTCCCAGGTAAAGACTTAGCCAAAAAGGTTTTGTACTTAGCTTTTCCAAGGCCTATATGCTCTTTTGAACTCATGCTTGAAATACTACTTGATCCGTGAAGGTATAAAAGAACTATGAAGACCTGAAGCTTATGCAGACTTATTCCATGACCTTGAACTAGTTGGTTTCACTATGAAACTTGCTCAAGAACCTTTTTCTTTACTCTAAAAACCTATCCCTTAGAATTTGACAAAATATACTTTAATAAAGTTTAAAGTGTTTCAAAAGATTTGCACTTTACATGATTCCTTTGGTCCACTCATTAATCTAGAAATATCTTCGTTTGTTCAACCATTGGACCACTCTCTTGACAAGAACCCTGCTAAATGACTATCTAGTCAAAAATTTGTAAGTGGGTCAAATAATGGCCAACATATTTGGTGACTCAACTGGACAACATACCTACTATTCTTGAGAAATCAGACCATTTTCATGATACAAAGACCACTTAAAAATAATACATTTGTTCCATGATTGCAACAAACCTCTTGATTGAAAAGACAAAAGAAGTCCAACAAATAGGGAAATAAGCAAATTGAAAGGTAAGCTAACCTAATAAAGTAAAGGAAACTAACCTATCAAAAAAGTATGTAAACAAAACACTTATTTGGGATGGAAACAAAAACAAACTAATGTGTTAGAATAACACTTAGAGAAAAAACCAAAAAAACTATGTATATGAAACTTAGCTTCTTCAATAGCAGTGCTTTACATGTATCCTATTGACTGGGATAGGAAGCTCTTAACCATTCATCCTTATGAGTTGGAAAACATTGTGGGATTTATAGCTAAAGACTGTATATGAACCACTCCAGAGAGAATCAAATTCTATGTGCTTTCCTAGATTAGCTCTATCCTCATCCCACTTGAGGACCAAATTTCCTTTTTGAAAACTTCTTGAAGAATCTCCTTTATCAAAAGATTTATTTACCATTGCTTGATGGGCTTCCATGGCCAACATGGACTGATGCCTTATCTCTTTTAGATACATGAGCTCAACATATCTTATTTCCTTTGGCTTATTCTCCAAAATCTCAAGTTGATGCAATAATTTTAAAGGAGGGAATTCAAGAGAAATACACATTCTTACTTCCTTATCATATACTATCTTGTATGAAGAATTAGCTATGGACCTTTTATAGATGATCCTGTCAGCCCATAATGCTGACTTCAATTTGAGATGCCATGATCTCTGATTATCTTCAATAGTCCTCCTAATGATCTTCAAAAAATTCTTATTAGTGAACTCAATAAGGCCATTGCCATGTGGATAATAGTTTGATGAGGTACTAAGAAAAATATTATGTTAAACTACCCATTGGCTGATCTTAGATCCTACAATAGCCATAACATTATCAAAAATTATAGTTGAAGGGACCCCAAATTAGGTAAGCAAACCTTCATAAAAGTCCAAAACATTAGTTTCATTAGCTTATTTAATGATACTACCTCTATCCATCTAGTAAATTAATCTGTAGCAGTTAGGATCCACTTATGTCCTAATCTTGAAGGGGGTTGATGAGACCAATAAAGGAGAGGTAAGGTTGCAAGCTTAACCTTTCCAAAAAACATAACATATTGTCTACATTTCCTAATCCATGCATGATAATCACTAAATAAACTTGGACAATAATACCCACCTCTCATGAAATTGTGGGATGTGATCCTTAATGAATAATGTTCTCCACCATGTCTATTATGAAACTACTCAAGTAACCTCTGTGTTTGGCCTAGTTCTATGCATCTTAGCAATATGCCATTGAGTTCCTTTTTGAACAATACATTATCAACAAGAAGAAAAGGCATTGACTACAATCTAAAATATCTCCTCTTTTAAGGGGTCAAATTAGAAGGATAAATACCATCCTATAGATACCTTACCATATCTTGGAACCAACTAGAAGATGGAGTATCATCAATTGCAACTTCTTCATCATTAAAAATCATAACCAGTTCATTAATCTCTTTCAAGTCTTGGGCTAGGTATTCATAAAGTCCATTTCCTCTAAATAGCTTTGTGACCTTGATCTCAACATCATATTCCACGAATTTAGTTATCCAACCAACTCTTTTGTCATTTATATCCTTATTCAAGAGAAAATCCTTGACTATTGGATGTGCAACCATCAAATGTATCTTATTATTCGACAAGTACCTAAAATTTTAAAGACCTTATGACTAAAAGTACATGATTTTTAAAAAAATACCTTGTTTCATATTCTTATAAGCCTTGACTGAAGAAGGCTATTGGCTTCTCTAAAGTCTCTTTATTCTACTACATGAGAATACCTGAAGTTATGTCAATTTTAGCATAGGTGTATAGGAAGAAATATTTTGTGAAGTCAAGGTTTAGGAGTGTAGGAGCACTGACTATAGCTTTATTGATATCTTCAAAACTTATTACTCTTTCTTTGGACCAACTGAAACTCTCACCCTTCTTTAGCATGAATGTGAGTGGCCTAGCTAAAGTATCAAAAATTAAGATGTATCTTCTTATGAAATTGATCTTGTCTAAAAATATTTTCAAGGCTTTCTTGTGTTTAGGCAAGGAAAATGCAAGAATTGAGTCTATCCTATCAAAATCTATGATTGTACCATATTTTGAGATCACATGTCTAAGAAGCCCACCTTCATGGATAGAGACAACATATTTTTTTGGATTCAAAGATAAATCAAATTCTCTGCACCTTTCAAACACTTGTTTAAGATTAATCATATGCTTATTTTTACTATTAGAGAATACTATTATGTCATCCAAATAAATAAGAATAAAATTGTTGAGGAGACCTTAAAATGCCATGTCCATATATTTCTAAAAATTGGATCCAACATTAGATAAGCCAAAAGGCATATTTTTATATACAAATGTCCCCCACTTTATGGTGAATGGTATTTTGAATTGGTCTTCTTATTTGACCAAAATTTGGTTATATCCACTGTAGCCATCTAATAAAGAGAATGTTTTTGAACCTACTACTAACTGTAAAATTTGTTTCATTGATGGCAATGGGTAGTGGTATTTAAGAGAGGCCTTGTCTAAGTCATGGAAGTCAACACATAGCCTTATTTCACCATTATTTTTCCATACTAGAACAAGAATTTCCACCCAAGTTGAGTTTTTAATTGGAAATATTATAGCTAACTCAATGAGCTTATGTAGTTAAAATCTCATCAAAGGTTCATGTTTTGGGTTAATAGGCCTTTGTCTCTATCTGTCTGGCCTAGTCTCATCTTTTAACTCAATGGTATGTTGAGCTAGACTTGGATCAAATCCTTTAAGGTCACTGTATTACCATGCAAAGACATCTACAAAACTTGAACATAACTTAACAAAATTTTCTTTCTCTAAAGATGTGCAAACTTTACCCAACTTTAAAATCTTATCAATTGTAATCTCTACATTTGTGTAGTGTTCTTCCTTGGTTGATAAAGCAAAATTTTATTTTCTCAATTCCTCATCTCTACTGGATATGTTTTGAAGGGTGACCAACCCTTTGGGAAACTTATTTGTCTTGAATTACATAATTTGGTCATCATACTACTACAAATGCTTGTCTTGGTTCCTTGAGGAGAACTCAGCTTCCTCTTGTAAGAATCTGATAATCTAACTATCATCTTCAAATACTTTCCAATTGTCATGGTTATCTAGGACAAAAGGCCTCACAATTACCTTGATGTGTGATTGAATTTTTTTATTTTTTATGTCATCTAGGATACTAAATTATGACCCAATGGTAGCCAACCTGTCTACATGCTTATTCTATTTTTTTGATATGGCCTAAATATTGAAAATTTGAAAGTCTTCAACCAGGTCCCGTAATCTATGATTATAGGACCTGAGTAGTGGGCTCTTGAATATATTAAGTCCTCTTACTTGGTGAACTACTAGTTCACTATCTTCAAAAACTTGTAAGGTATTGACCTTCATCTTTCTTACCCATTGCAAACCATACACTAGTGCTTCATATTCAATAAAATTATTAGAATAACAAATTGAAATTTGAGAGAAGAGAAATTCCTTTGATTGGTTGGATAAATTAACATCAGTCTAGCTCCACTACCATGTTTTTTCCTAGATCTATCAAAATATAGTTGCCACATGCCATCACTAGGCTGATCATCTTTTATCAAGGTTGGAATTGGTGAATTATTTTCATGAAGATAATAGACACCAAGTCCTTCTTCTTTAATTAACTTATAGGGATAATTTACATGAAAATTAGAGGCCCATTTATCAAGGAAAATATTTGGGACTCCATCTAGAGGTGATTCAGATTCCACTTCACTATTTTCTAATACCTTGTTTGAGATAACACAATTAGTGTTCACCATACTTGGCATATATGGCTCTAGATTAAATCTTGTAATAGGTTCATAACATATTGTCACATTAGTACCATACTTGATTCTGAACATTAAATACTTCTAATCAGCTGAAAAATATCCTCCAATCTTTAAACTAAATTCTTTTAACATACACATGGAAAAATAGGGAGGCAAGTCCACTATAACTACATCTTGCTGAATGATAACATTGGGGCAATCATGTAATGTTAGTTTTAGATATTTAATTATACCTAATGTCTTCATTGGTGACCCATCTAATTTCGATACTCCTTTGGTATTTAGCTCATAGACAAGACCAAGCTTGCCTACAATTTGTTTGGGCATGACAATGTTACTAGCTCCACTATTTACCATAAAATTATGGACTAAGCAGTCACTAACTATTAGAGAGATAAAAAGGGGGGTTTTGTTTGATTTTACATTATTTTTATCCACCTTTTTCATGTTTTGTACCTACTGATCAGGTTGCTTTATTTATTGATCTAAAATGGCTAAGACAGTTCCTTATTTTTCAATTCATTCTTTAGATACCTTAAGATTTGAAATCTCTTGAATAAGCATGTAATTTTGACCTATAATGGTAAGGGAATACCACATGATAATTCTAAAATTTTCTTTCTTAATTTATTTTATTATTCTGAATGAGGCTCCACTAACCTTTAGCTGCAATTTTTGAGCCATTGGTTATTCTCTACTTATAGGCATTTGGAGAACCTTCACTATCTCTATATCCTAAATATTTTATGCTATAAAAGCAACAACTTGATCCTTAACACTCTTTGAAACAAAATTAGGAACACTAGAAGTATTACTCAGATCTTGAGCTTCCTTAATTTCTCTTCTTTTAGCTCTAGTCAGAGCTGCAACTTGACCATTTATGTTGCTAATTTCACCAACTTGGTTGAATGTAATATGATCATCCAATTCTCAATTAACATTGATAACATCAAGCTACCCTATAATTTTTTGATATTCTCTTTGGAATGCCATATTCATGTCTTGATACTGACCACCTTGAAGATAAAAATCTTCTTGTGTCATTTGTGGCATAGTAATATCTTGTGATACCAAGGCTTGATTTTGAGTGTCATTTGGATTGGAAGGCTACCAACTTGAATCTTGCATTAAGTTATTTTGAGGAATAATAGCTTTTTAACTTGAAGGTACATTGGGATCAAGGGAGACATATGGCTTAGTTTGGGTTATGGCTCCTTGATTTTGATAAGGTTGCCTATTGTCCTTAAAACCTTGATAAAGGGTTCATTGGTTATTGAAAGACTGATAAGTATTATAGTTTTGTTACTGATAAGGGCTACCTTGGTAATATTGTCTTTTGAGTTGAAAAATATCATTTTTATAAGTTTATAACATGATTTTTAGATCACCAATCTCACTAGATTGATTATGAGGGGCTACAACTTAGACTTTTGGAGATGGAATAGGGGCTATAGATGGAACTTGAAGAACTTGAGGGGGAGGAACAAGTTTTAATTTTAGGAATAAGGGACTTATAGGCCTTGGATCAAGTTTACCAACTTATTTTAAGATATTTTATTCCCTTATAACAATTTCATAGGCATTTGGCAAGGTATTACCACCCATAGACTATATCATGACACTTATATCAAAATTAAGGGCCTTAAGATAGTACAAAAATGTATACTTTGGAGATGGTCTAACCAATGCAGGGATCTTAGTCCATATTTTTTGAAATCCAAGGTTAAAATTAGATGTGAATTCATAAGGGTACCTTTGTATGGTAGTGTTGAGGTCAACATACCCCCATTTCTAAAAATTGGTGACCCTCATGTTAAAATTGTACAAATTTGTACTTTAAATTTGAAATCCACTAGATCAAAATATTATTAACATATTCAAGCATTATTGATATTTGAAGCTTATCTACGCCATGTCTTGGTTAGTTTATCTGTTCATAGTTCTGCTTCAACTTTGCCTAATATTGCTAACCTTTGATCTTCATGTTTCAAGTTTTAGGTTTAAGGGAACCCTCTTCGAATGGATCACGCCTAGGATTTTATAGTTTAATCCCAACTTGATTTTTTACTAGCCTTTGGTATGTGGAAATATAAGTTAAATCTATATTCAAGCTTCTTGAAACTTTCATTTAGAAATCCTACCTTAGACCCTTTGATTTAAATTCAAAATTTGGCAAGAGCAAAATTGGTAGGAACACTTTTAAAATTCTAAGGGTTTAAGGTTAATTTTTTATACTAAGGTCCCATCATGTTTCTCAACATGACTAAAACTTAAGCTAAAAATTATAAGCATGGTCTCATTTACATCCCAAACCCCTTTTTCCCTTTTATTTTAACATGGTCTAAATGTTTGTTGGGTCCCTTTTTTATTTTCCTAGTTTGGTTCAAATTTATTATTCACAAGGTCCTTTTCTTATGTTATTATCTTAGATTAATGTCTTATTCCTAAGGCCCTATTCATGTTTATTAACATAAATAGGACCTTAGTCTTAATATTTTATCCTAAGCCTTATATAGTCCCAAACTCACTTAATTCCTTTCTGATTTCAGAAGTCAATGATGTCCAATTACACTTCCCACTATGTTTCATAGGACTTGAATTTGATTTTCTCACACCCATCATTTGACATCTATGAGGCCATTAATGATGTCTATGAGACCATCAATTTTTAGCTCCTACGGTTAGCTTCTAGGACTTAAATTTGATGTTCTTGTGCCCATCATTTGATGTTCATGAGACCATCATTAATGTCCATGAGACCATCAAACTTTAGCCCCTATGGTAAATTATGCGATCTTAAAATTTACATTGGCATGCCCATCATTTGATTTCTGTGAGATTTGTAAAATTTTATCTCAGGAACCAATCTTTCTTAGAGGAATGAACATGTTTTTATTTATGTTACAAAATCAATGGAGTCTCATTTGGATAATAAAAAGTGTATAGGGTTATATAATTCAATGTCAAAATTGATCATTTATCAATCTTTGACCTATCATAGACTAAGTAAAATTATGTGGGAACAATTATAAACACCATAGACTTAGCTTAAATATTATCCTAAGGTTGAGTCATGGTTTTAAACATTTGACTAAACCTTAGTCTAAAATCTTATTTATGGTCCCTATATATCCCATGATCTTTTGGTCTAATTCATTGGCTCGATATAACTAATAAAGGGTCCTATGGTTACAAAAATTAGCCTAAAATTTTTATCCCAAAGTTTAATCATGTTTGTTAATATGATAAAACCTTAGGTTAAAAGCTTACATTAAGTCCCTTTTATTAGTTGGGGTCCCCTTTTTACTATGCTTAGCTTAATTATTTTAGCCTAAGGTTTATTTCATATTTATTAACATGATATAAAATCATAGCCTAAGTTATTATGTATCTTGACCCTAACTTAAACTTTGTGCACCTTTACAAGATCTAAGACTCACGTTCACATGGATGAGATTGATCCAATAGAGTGAGGCCAAGTCAAAGTTTCAATGGAACCTCTGAGATGATGAGAAGGTGATAAGTGTCACTAACATGACCAAAGAACAAAAGGTAGCCAATGGTGGTCCATCCTACAAATCATAATCTATATCCCACACCTAACCAAATGAAGCTAATCAATCAGAGTGAGATGAGGTGTTTTTTTCAAAAACCAATGATTAGTTTTTGAATATTAATGAACAAAATGCCATGAAAAGTGCCATGTAGATGCCATGACGATGCCACATGGGCAGAAAGTGATAAAACTAGAGATTTTATGGGCATATAAAAGAAAAGGTATAAATTCTAAGGTTCAAATCAAATCCAAATCATGAATCCACTAAAGTGAAAAATCCATCATCATTAAATCTTGAAGTGACCTATAAAAAATTTATAACATCTATAAAAATACTAATTCAATCACAAATTGATCATAATCAAGCCCAAGGGAGTCTAATTGCTATTTGAGTAAGTGAAAACTAGTCCATAGGTGAAATATAGAACAATAGTGAGCAATTTTAATAAACTCACAGTCATGGGGCTCAAAGATAGCACAAAGAAGAAATATAATTCTATCTAACTACTGATTCAAAAGGGAGGGTCTTCAAAGACATTGAATTTGATGTTGTAGCCTTGAACATTGGAGATAAAAACTGATCTAAGATTTTTTGAGCCATTCAAGAGCTACCAACATTAAAAAAGAAGATAAAAAGATTACATCGATCAACCAGAGGTACTATGACCTAGTTACTATCTAGATGACAAGCCTTCACTATGTGATATCAAAGCTAGAGGTACTACATTGCATCAATGTTATTGCTCTTATTTTTAGGGACTATAAAATTGATCAGGATATGATAGTACATGAATGTAGTTTTAAAATGGTTGCTTATATCTCCCCTCTTGCTTTTGAAAATTAATACAAGCTACCCAAGCCTCAGGTGGATTTACCCATAATCAAAGCATGATCCAGTAGGAATGACCTAAAAACCATCCTTACCCCATGGTTGTATTCAGAAACCCAAGTATTCTCTAACCTCAATAGAAAAGGTTCCCAATCACCCATTTAGTGCTAGGATTATGATGATAATGACATTATTGAATAGATTGTTTGGGAACCCCTCCACCACCTATGTCAACAAAATCTAGGTTCTTTTTGTGCATTTTATGGTTGAGAAAGGACTTACTCCCCCATTAGGAGATATGATCAACATTTACTTAAAGCAATAATTCTTTGAAATCAAGAAGAAGACTAACAACCATTTTTATATGATGTCTTATCTTTTATATGCTTTTCTATCCACTACCAAAATCTAAAACTTAAAATAATGGTCAGCTGATCGGAGATAAATAGTCTCCCAATATTATTCCAAATTGCATATATTCAAGTATAGATACCATATACAATTCATATGTGACTATGTATATCCAACCTTGTTTGAGGCTATTATAAATATCTCTATAAAGAGGGTCAACCCCTTGATCAATAAGTATGTTGAGTTCATTGAGGAAATTTGGATTTATCTAGATTACACTGTAATTAGGGTTGAAGGGACCTAGTGCACTCCACTTTGGTTACCAGTCCATATCCTAGATAAGTTAGTTGAAGAGGAAGTTGCATTCTATATATGTAACAATATATATGGTCTCTATAGGACAAAGAGAAAGGGATTACTTCACACCTTCCCCCTAACAATTGGTCAGGCTATGTTCTAGCAATGGGATAATGTGGAAACTGCTTCCAGACATAAGGACTCCTTTAAATTCTAACATAATAAATTAAGACAATGGGATCCCTATGACAAAGTTATGAAGCAATTGAAGGCCAAGGGGATCAAATTTACTTATGAGCACCATCCTGGTCTTTATGACCATTTTTACACAAGAGCTTCTTCATTCACAGTGGTATTAGTAAGATTAAAGAAGCCTAATATT
>JARHVA010002097.1:2790000-2825238 GCA_037957365.1 Torreya grandis | reverse complement strand
AATTTGAATGTATTGGTGTCAAAGATTGTTCAACCTTGGATGGCCCAAATGATAAAAAAATAATCAAGTGTGGTCCCAAAAAAATAATCAATCACTTGATTCTAAGGTGTGTCAATGTTCTTAAAGACTTATAACTTCTCCTTTGTCCACTTAATTGGTTTCCTAATATTAATTATATATCCCTATACCTATTTAGCCTACCTTAGGATCCAAGGACATAATATTTATGCAAAGGTTACCAAAAATTATTATTCTTTTGGTCTTAAAAAGTACGCTTTTACCTTAGGTAATGAGACACCAACTTTATTTGTTTTGGATTGGATTTTTTTTAGTATCCAATCAATATTCAATTTATGTTATAATTGGATTCTAAAAATATAATGGATAGTTTCCTCTATACATTAGATATCTAAATTTTGTGTAGTACCACCAAATGTTGACATAAAATACATATCTTGGTCATAAATGGATATATTGTTAGAGATGATTTTAGTTAGAGCTAATGTAACACAAAGGTTAGTAATATTTATTGTTACTTAGTTAAGTATGTGCACTTATAAAATTTTATAAGTGGTTCATTTATTCACATACACATTATATAGTGCATACCTCTTCCTAATGTAATTCTCTTTATATATATATATATATATATATATATAAAATAAAAAACAACATTTACCTTATACAGATCTCTATATGTTATTCCTCCACACACTCTAATATATTATCACTTCTCTTATATACTATCCTAGATATTTATTAATTCTTACATATATCCTATATTATCTCTAATATATCTCTTTATATAAAATTATATTCTCTCTTATTAAAATAATGTGGTATTTATAACTAGATACCTCTTATAATATAATAATCATGAATTTGTACAATGTGCCTTTTATTGATACATAGTGTCTTCTATTACCAAAGGTTACCAACCCTTAAAATATTTCTCAAGTATGTAGAATCGTCTATTATATTGGTCTAGAAATATATTCTAATATTGTAGTAAATTTGGAAGCTCTACTATGATTCTGTGTAAGATTAGATTTTGTTGATTAATCCTACAAATATACTTTAATATATACATTCATAGATGTTATTCAATTTTAAACTACCTATAAAAGAGTATTAGTCTAATAAAACTAATAAATAATGATTATGTATTCCTTTTAAATTTATTATTGGAGGTTTTATAGCTACAAATAACTTATGTATGGGACTAAGCTAAGTAAATTATTATAGAAGGAAAATATTCTTTGCAATCTCCTGATTAAAATTATATAATAATAAAAACCAAGGATATGGTTATAGGTGGAAAAAATATTAATAATGATCACTCTAGGAAATCTAATAATAGTTTATTACACATTAGTTTTGCAATGTCACTTAGGTGTTCTATAAAATTTTAGGGACTAAGTCAATATAATTATTCAAAAAGGTAAATATTCTCTCTCATCAGTAAGTTAAAATAGTATAATATGTAGACCTAAAATATGGTTATAGGTAGAAACAAGATAAATAATGTGCATGGAAATAAACAATAGTCATTGAAAATGTGATAGAGATTTGTAATTCCATATTTATAAATGATGCAATGAATACCATAATGGATACTAAGGCTTATGGATTTAAACCTATGCGTTACAAGGATATTAAAATAAAACAAACAAAAATTACAATGGATACCTTTATAAGTAGGGAGTTTGATGGTGAACATTATAACTATTCCTATATCAAATTCAATGTTAATAATATTGGGTGTAAAATTTGTGTATAGGTTACATTTAACTTAAAATAAATAAGCATTAAAGATAAAAATTTATAAGCAAGAAGGTATTATTTGTAGGAAAAAATGGGTAGAGAAGACTAATTCAAATAAAGTGTTTAGTCTATCTTAATAAGAACTATAAATTTATATTTATTAAGTCTTTAATGTTACTCAGTAATTTATATTTAAAGGACTTATCTCTAGATAAAGTCATCATGAAAATATGCATGTAGTCTACATTATCACTTAATGTTGTGGTAGTAGTCATAAATCATGATGGTATTTAAAAAATAAAGTAAAGAGCCTTCATGTTATCCTTATAATGTATGTTTGGATGACATTCATAAATTTTATTTATTCATCAAACACTCTAATATAGAATAAAATCATTCAAATATAATATCATAAGAATTTAATGATCTATTAAAAAAATATAGGCCTTATAATATGTTTACCTCTTCTCCATTATATTAATTTATGATATCCTTTAGGAGAGACCCCACAAAAAATTATGCACTCTCTCTTGAAATAACTATGTCTATAATTTCCCTAGTATCCATGTATATATGAGGTAGATACATAGACATGGAATTAGACTACATGACAACATGACTAAAAAAAATATGATCATACAAAACATGATGATTTTGGTCTATGCACAAATTTTTTTCTTTATTGAATAAATTTTTATAAAATTAAAAGAGTGAATTGTCTACTCTCCTATTGTAGTTGTAAATGACCTAGTAGTCATGTATATATAATAAGGAAGGAAAAACCTATATGCTAAAAATCTATTAGGATTATGTTCTCTTAGACTGTAATGGTTATTATATAAGCATGATATGGTATTCTTGATGTTTTAATGAAAATAATCACTCAATAAGATATCTTCCTATTGAATTTCATGGTTTATCCCTAGGCAACCAAAATTACCTTGCTAAAAAGGATATCACTCTCCTAACACCAACTACTAGGAATGCCCCCTAGTTTTAGGGCATGGATTCCACCACCCCAACATATCTTCCTGGTCAATGTTTTGATTTAAGGGTAAGGATTGGATCAACATATTTTCAAGCATGGGAATCCAACCATCATATACCTATAACATTTCCTCATGCCACCATGTTTTATCAAATTCCTCCTAAAATGTGATATTATTGAATACTTTAATTATTGGTGGATTGGTGTGCTAGATTAACCCATGTTATTCCCCTAAAAAACCACATGCCATCCATAATTTTATAGTTTATTTCAATCAATATTATTTTATTATTGGAATTCATCATTATAAATATTATTAATCAAATAAAACAATAATAGAATTATGGTTACAACAAAAAATAATATGGTTGGTAATCACGACCCACACTTCTTATTGGTGAGATAACATGGCTCATATTAAACAAGGTTGGTAGAGCACAATAAACCTAAGTTCACATGTTAATTATTTAACATTATTGTTTATTATTTTAATATTATTCCTTATCATAAATGTACATACATACATACATACATACATACATACATACATACATATATATATATATATATATATATATATCTATATCTATATATATATATATATACCTTTAATGTATATATTAATTTATAATAATAAAGATATCTTAAATATATATATTTGAAATATATCATGAGGAAAAATATCAAAGTGACTATTTTAGATTTGTTACATACCAAATTGATTAATAATCACATTAATTCATTCAATATCCCATTGATAAGAGGAAAGTGACATCAATCTATCTTCACTACCATCTCAAGTTCAAAGTACATTGTCTACTAAATGTAGTGAAATTTAGATCGTTAAAATAAAAATTCAAAACCAAAGATATTTACCAATGACAACTAATATGAGGCATCACACATAGGACATGAGAATAAGGGAGTATTAAAATGAATCAGATACATAAAATAAGATGGAATTCAAAATTGGAAAATAGCCCAACATAAGGGGAATTACAAAAATATCCCAATATTTTTATAGTATATTTAAAATTAGTCAAATCAAATTAAAGAATTTCTTTGTATACATTTAAATACATATCAAATAATATTAAAAAAACATCTCACAATTTAAATTCATATCTCATTTATCACTTCAATATCATTTGTTACTTTTTGTATTCAAGAATTTTCTTATCTCAAAGATAGAGTGGTACCTATGGAATAGGTATCCTTTTGAAGACTCAAATTGAAACACTCCCAAACTTAAATATATTTTTCATGATCATTTATGAATTCCTTCATTCACTTTAAGTTTTAAATCATTTACTTCTCTCATATATAACCAAGTTTTTAAAAGAGATTTATATTTACTAAAGCAATGTATTATGATGAAACTATGAATACCTACATTATGGAAAAAAGTGAATATAATATCATATAAGTGAGAAAATAAAACATGAACATTGATCAATACAATGATAAAATAATAAAAGTAAGAAGGAAAGATGCAATAAAACCTAAACTATAAGTACATGTAAAATATTATATAATAATACACAAGTTGTTAAAGACAAACATTCATAGAAAATATTTGTATTAAAATATTTAAGTCATAGTGAATAATTAAAAGTATGATAGATGGAAATTGATATGGATTTATCTATTAATATATTTAGTTATATATTAGGAAGATAAGGAACTACCATGTGAAAAAGTGCATAGAGTATTCATCATTTGACAAAAGAGTAAAAATGTTATGATCTACATGTGACTTACAAATATTATGTTGTCACAAAATGATAAATCCAAATAAAACTATTAATAATTGGAATTGAATTACATTAATCATTGGATATACCTATGTGTATTAAGAACAAGTTTTTGAGAGAGCTTTATATTTACTAAATCAATGTATTATGATGAAACTATGAATACCTACACAATGGAAAAAGGTGAAAAGAATATCATATAAATAAAGATAAAACAAACTAGAAAAGAAAACATGAACATTGATCAATACAATGATAAAATAATAAAATAAAGAAGGAAAGATGCAATAAAACCTACACTATAAGTACATGTAAAACAATGTATAATAATACACAAGTTGTTAAATACCAAATTTCATAGAAATTATTTGTATTAAAATATTGAAGTCATAGTGAATAATTAAAAGTATGATATATGTAAACCGATATGGATTTATTTATTAATATACTAGGAAGGTAAAGAACTATCATGTGAAAAAGTGCATAGAATATTGATCATTTGAAAAATGAATTAAATTTTTATGATCTACATGTGACTTTAAAATAGGATGTTGTCACCAAATTATAAATCCAACTAAAACTAACAAGTAATAAAACTTAAATACCATTAATCATTGGATATACCTATGTGTCTTAAGCATTGTAACTACCATAAAATGTGTCATTTGGTCTTTCTATAATGTGAAACCTAGCTTAAAAAATTATCCTTCTTAGAAGAATGTAGAATATATGGAAACACATAGATATAACTATCAAAACTTGTGTGTGACCTCCCTTTACAATGGAAACTCAAAGTCTTTATATAAGTATTCAAATCAGTTATAAGATGGTTATAACTTGTTAAATAATTTCATAATCAAGGTTAATAAAAATATATTTTAGACTTACATAGAAAATTTATTTAAAATATTTAAGTGATTGTAATACCTGGGAAAGAAAATAAAGACTAAGACATTAAATTTTTTTGTGAGTGTAGACCTAAAAAGTATATCATATGATTGTTACATTACTCATAAAAAATTAAAATTATTTCAATCCAAATATTTAAAGACAATATCGTGATGCCAAAACTTAAACATAGTAAAATTTTATTCTCATCAATCATAAACATGAAATTTGACATTTAATGTTTCATATTTTGTAATTTACATTTGAAAACTACCATAATATTTAGGTAGAACTAAAATCATATGTTATCTAAGAGAATCGAGATCATGTAATTAGAAAGGGAAATTCAATTGGTTTATTTTGTAAGTGAAATGAATTTCCAAGATTTATTTTTTCACATTCATAAACCCACCTTAAAGTGAACTAGGAAATATATCTAAAAATATCTTGGGAATCCAAGAATGAAATGCATGAATAGAACAAAACATAACTGAAATTATTTTTCCATGACCACTAGGTCCTCATCAATATTACATGTCCCACTTAGTTTAGCATTGCACTTTAGATATATATCTAATTTTAAATGATATAATTTCAATGAGAACCTATAAAATTAATTTTATATCATTACAAAAAATATATAATTTACCCTATTTATGATAAAAACACTAAGTGTGAATTATATGATTATATAGTTGTAAAACTAGAAATATAAAAAAGATAAAGATATAAAATATCCAACTATTTTGATTTTCAAAAAATTCAAAAAATGGAAAGTTTATATTTTGGGAAAGTAATATGAAGAGATAGACTTAGCTTGCACAATGATATTTATTAACTTTTTTACCTATTTGATTATAAAAATAAGAATAAAATATGATCATTTAGGCTCATTTTTAGACATATAATTAGAAACAAAACATGGACATGTCCATTGTAAGTGGATAGTGGCATAGTGCATTCTAGTCCATTGACTATGATAGGTTGATGATAGCAAATGACATAGAAAGCAAGAATCTAGAAATGATGAACCGAAGCTAGAACTATATGATGTTTATAGAAGAGAGTATAATATGTAGGTAATCATGAAATGCATTAGAGTTTGTTGTCTATGAAATTATAATATTTGACTATGTAAAAATTGATCATTTTTACTTTTATGCATGTATATCTTGAGTAATATGATATATTGAAATTAGGGTTTGGCTAATTATAAATAATATTTTATCTTTCCTTCTCTTTGAAACACTTATGTTACTTTTATAAGTTGAAAACTTGTAATAAAAATAAGGAGTGTAATGGGTTGAGCTAACCTCAGTTACACATTTTATGATTTATCATTACATATGAATCTAACATTTTGAGGAAGGAAATCAAGCCCATGTATTTCTCCCACCTAGTGTGAATGTGAGATGATTCTCCTTAGAATATGTGTATACATCTATAAAAATGATTTGATACTTGACAATGATAGATATTGACTTGTTTTATATGGTTATTAACTTATCTTATGAATGCTTATTTTGAATTGTTCAAAATTTGGAGAGATTATGGTGAGTTTTCTCAATGTACAAAACTGTATATGCTTAAACCAAGTGAATAACAAGTGGTGATAATTAATTAATAGTGATATGTATTTATAGGTGAATACTTTGAAGTTTACCTTTAGCTAGTTTTATGAAGCATATGGGAAGACCCAAAACAATGTTTTAAAGTTTGAAAACTAACCATTATTTGGCACATGATGTGGTTGTTTAAAGTGGCTAGTGAAAAAATTTGCCTCTGTTCACTTAGCTTGGACATTCCTCGAGAGACTAGAGATAAAAACCCTTAGTTGGGGATAAAGTAAATCTAATTTTAGATAGGTTGAGAATTTGATGTTAAAATTTATATTGATAGTAATGGAAAATAAAGAGTTGAGGCCACATATAGATAAATGGCCTAGAGGAATGGTAAATAAGATTTATATATTTATATGCAAGACATGTGGTTTGGAATATGTCAATAACTAGAATTTTTAAGTACCTAAGACGATATTTATGTGTCTATATTTCCCCCTTTATTCTATAAATGAAATTTATAAAGTGGAAAAATTTGAACCTGAATGTGTACAACACACTATATCTTTGAGAAGATACTTCATTTATGTAGGTCACTCAAATTTACAAAACCATACAACTCAAGAAGTAGCCATTTTATTTATTTAAAATTTAAAAAATATTAACTTTAAAATTTGAAAAATTTAAAAGAGATAAAGGAAGTAAACCTATATGTAGGTGAAACCAATTTTCCTTATAACGTATCATTGTTGATGGAGAAGAGTGTCCCTTTACTAAAACAGTTGGAGAATTTGAATCAATGGTTAATTGAGAGCGATTAGTCCAAATTTTGAATAAACAATCAAGATATTGATTTGGAAATGTGCATTACATCAAATCTCATGAGTATAAAATATCAAAAAATGTACTAATCTAAAAAGGTTAAACCATGTTATGTTTGGTAGAAGTGATGCCAAGGATGTTGAGTGTCACTAGACTCAAACATACATCACTTGAAAAGATTCAAATCACATCACTGTAAATGAATCTAGATTGTATTTTTCATGATATTAAGGGAATTAATACTATTCATACCCCATAATGAACACATTTCTTGTATAATTTGCTTTGAAATGAATATTTTTCCATTAAATTTGAATAGTTTTATCTTTGCACTTTGAAATTTTGAATTTTGAAACTTCTAAACTTTAAAAATTTGAAATTTTGAGTTTTGAATAAACATGGGAATGAATTATTATAATTACCCCTATGAATATATGCCAATGATATATTATTATATGCTTGATTTTAATTTGTATTGAAACTTTAAACTTTGCTCTTAGAACTTTGTTTTTGCATATGCCCATGCATATGTATTCAATTTTGTATAAATTTGTGCTTTGAATATTTGAAAAGTGAGTGAATATGCATGTCATATAACCCTATAATATGTACCAATGTGCTAATATATATTATATGTTTGATTTTTTAAAACTTGTACTTTGTTGTAGAATATTTTTTTGCACTAGTTTGAATCTTGAAATCTTGTACTCTATTTTTTTGAAAATTAAATTATTTCAAAAATATGTTCATGGATGTTTGGATATCTAAGATAATTCCACTTTTATTCCCCCTTCTGAGATGAGGGATTTAGTCTTCAAGTCACTCATCTCAAAATAAGAGTTAAAAATTTCATATGATAAAGATATAATTATATATTATAATGTCATCATAGAATTGAAATTGTCATTGAAACATGCATGTAATATACATAATGAAAGGATTACATTGTGTCTTGTCTATATATATTTAAAAATGATTTATGTAGTAAATTAAGTATTTTTGAATTATATTTTACCTTAGGAGTGCATGATAGGGATAATGGCATGATGAATAAACCTTAGCAAACATACAACCGCAACACAAAATAATGTCAAACAATGTCATGCACTAAGGCCAAGGTATTCATATAAGGGAAATGTTTAAATGTCACATAGTCACTTATTTTTCACACATAAAGGCAAATTCCATGAACAATAGACAAGTTAAAATGTTGCACATACCAAACAATGATCTCATGGATAGGATCAAGTAATTTACACAAAGGGGCCAAAGGTCACATAGAATAATAAAATGATTTTAAACCTATTATTTAAGAATTAATAAAAAATTAATTGAGCATAAAAAATTTAAAACTAGTCTACTTCATCTGCATGTATCAATGCCATGTGTTTCTAGCAAAGTAGCATATCTATGTAGAATATTGTAAAATATGAGTGATTTAGAAAGAAACTTATAATATATGTATCTAAATAATGAATTTAAGGCCATAGATATATATAATATACTATAATGTATATTTTCAAATAATATTCCACCAACATAATTAATGAAGTTGTAATGGAGGGTCCCAATGAGGGATGCCTAGCCACGTAACCCTCAAAGTTACAAAAACAATTACCAAACTTTTTTCATTATAATAAAATTAATTTTAAGGTATTTATAACTCATTATATTTACATAAATACCCTTGGATCCCTTACATAATGGATTTTTAATACCTCATTTCCACACCCAATCTACATACTTTATAAGATCCCTCATCTCTCTCTTCCTCACTATAACTCTACATTTGGAAAGAGTTTTGGCCTTTTAGTCTTGGCACTTATCTATAAGATATTTTATATTATAACTCTACTTCATCTCCTCAACTATCTAACCATTAAAAAACAACCTAAACCTCCAACAACAACCTATAAATATTAGCTTGACTCCTCATTTTATTATGTGGATCAATAAATGGATATTTTTCACCTACATGCCTTAGGTGTAGCCTAGTCTTTTATAGATATCAAGCCTTGTGTTTTTAAAAACTACCAAAAAAATTAGCATACAATAGAATTTATTAGTTTGTTCTTTGTGAAGTTATGACTAGATCCATGTGGCTTTATTTTTTATTCAATTTGACTCATTCAAGCTATGTGTCAAAGGCTTTGCACATTTATTTTTCACTCCCATTATGTATGTGTTCCTAATTACATGATGTCTAATGTAATTTATCCTTCATGAATTATACACTAACTTTTTATGTTCTTTTCATATTTCATACACTTCCTAACATTCCTACACTTTCATACACTATTCTATGGTACCTAGTTCTCTTTTTCTTATGTGTGCACTCAAAAAAATTTAACCCATATTATTCCTTAGTATTTTTTATAACTCTTATCCACTCTTCCTTATACACAAGTGGACTCTTGAAAAGTCTAGAAAGTTTCAAACCCTCATTTTGTGTGACTACACACTAAAAAGGTTGGCTTATTCCTCTAATGATTTCACTTTATTTTTGGGTTGATGGAAGATTTCAATTTCACTTGGGATGATCCTACATTATATTACCCATGTAATTAAAATGTAAAACCATGATTACAAGTAAGCTTGAATGATTAAACAACATTTTTGGATGGATTCAAAGGCCGCAATGTTCCCTTCCACTTTTTTCTTTGTTTAAGGAAGATTAATCGATCCTTCCTCCTCCAGATCCTCCTCAAGTCATGAAAACTTTACTCATCTATCTAGTTATGACCCCTTCTCTATTTATTCTTCCTCATGTTCACTCTTGACTCTCCTTCTCCCTTTCATGTATTTTTGCCAACCTTTATCCACATGCCTTCACCGAGTTTCTTTAACACTTGTATTTCTATGTGTTCAATACAATTCTCCTATTAAAAATTATTTTTTTATCTTCTCTCCACTCCAATGTGTTTAACCCCACTATTTTATCTTTTGGATCTACACCGACTAGATGTTTTCCACCTTTGCCAAGGGTTTTTTTTATACCCTTATTATGCACTCTCATCCATTATTTCCTACACACACTTTATTATTTTGACTCACATCCTCATTTGGATTTTAATTCATGGAACTCCTTTTGAATTTATCTTTATTTAATTCCTTTTTCCTAAACCTATGGGATACATCAACTCCCATATCCTCTTTCTTACTTATGTTAGCCATCACACACTATGCTTCACACCCATAGGCTAATATTCCCATTAGCCACATTTGATTTTCAATTTTAGGTTGATATTTATTTTATCCCTCCTTAAGAAACTTATAGTGCCATACATAACCATGATTGTGCTCTCCTTATCAATTTTAGGTTGATCATGATTTGCCTCTCTATCTTCCTCTAGTGGCTTCTTTATGTCATGGACAATGAATATTATGCATATTCAATCAGTTAGAATTCAAGTCTTCTCACTTTCCACATCAATTACTTAGGTATATCATACATCTCATGCTCATTCATGCATGTATCCATACTTTTCCTCCCATGCATATGTCTCACCTTCTGTTCTCTTTGTCACTTAAGCAATGTTACAAGTGGACTTTTACTAGCTTCTCTTTCCTTGTTTCATTTCATAAAAATATTTGACTTCATGGAAATATTGAGTTCCCATCTTACCTATTTTATCATTTTATCTTTTATACTCTATTATGGATATTATATTCTTATGTTCTACTCCCATCTTGTAGATCTTCTTCCTTAATGGAGAACTTATATATGCACACTCAAGCTAGTCTTATCTAACACTATTATTCCTTCACATTCCTTGTGTGCTTATTCTAATTCTTGGTAGGTTAATCTATTGCCCTTTAGAAAACTTAGGATAAAATATAGGATAACCTTCTCTCCATATTTTCACTATGCCTCATGCAATCTAAACCTTGCACTTATTCCTTTATTTTTCACATTGATGCCTCTTGATAGGCATGTCTCTTATGATTTGTCATTATTTATTACTTAATGATATTATGTAGCACTTTCCATTTTAGTTTATGCTTGATTTATCTCTTCCTTTCCTTTAGAATGTGCTCACACATTTTCATCTTTACTAGATGCCTCAAGGTTATAACTCTTCTAGCCTCCAACTGCAAAGAAGGAAACCCTACTCCTTTCCTCTAGCATGTCCTAAGATAATTAGACCTCTACCAACTAGCTCACTTTTGGAACATTTCCAACATTTAATTACACACATGGAAAATTTTATTTACCTTTATATTTTGTAACATATTTGGGTACATACTTGGTTTGTGTTTCCTCTTATATCAAACATGTCTCTATCAATTATTTACAAAAAAGTAAATATTCTCATACACTGATCATCCTTTTATTCTTAGGTTATTTCTTTTAGGTATTTTTGTTGATCTTATTTATGCTCCTCATAATTGATTCACCATTTATTTCATTCACTTGGACTATTATAAAATTACTTTACCCTTTTCCTTGTTGACTCTAGGTTTTATCTATTCCCACCCTTGGTTGATAGTGACTCTTATTCCTTTCCACACTATGAATTACACCCTCCATATTAACTCTAGCCTAATATTGGAAAAATCATTATATAATATCCTTTATATTATGTGAAAACATGTTTTAAACCTTATGAGATAAAATCTAATTTTTTCCTCTACTACACATCTCAATTATTTTCTTCTCCTTTCACACCTTACATCTTTACTCATTGTTATCTTGTCTTTAGGAACACTTATATTTAGATACAAGCTAGCCTCTCCACCCTTGTATCTTTCAAAGGGTACCTTTACTCAATGATTTATCTACTTCAAATCTAAATTATTCAGTGTATGGATTTTATCTAGATCCTATTTTGATCGATAGATCCTAGTTTTGATCTCATCAACTCCATATTAGTGCATTGGCCATGCTACACATAATATAACTTGTGATATCCTCTTCATACTACTTGCATCTTTTTGGTGTGGGATTTATGCACACCCTATAAACATTTATAAGGTATCCTCTTAAATTTTAGGATTTATTAATGAAATTCATGCCAAGGCATAAGTTATAGGGTGTTTAGTTTTGTAAACAACCTAGTGGTGGAGTAATGGTGATAAAAGTAGTGTGTTTACCATAGATGTGTCAGATATGGATGAATATAAATATCACTAAGATTGGTTGAATACTTATGGATCTCACTTGAAGTGGGTAGGACCAAAATAAAATTTTATAAAGAGGGAAAGGTAGGGAAAAAAAGAAGGCTTAGGGACCACACAAGATCAAAATTTTCTAGGTCAACACTTGAACTAGAAGTTAGATAAGGAATAAAGGACCAATATCTAATATAAGATACTATATCATGAAAAAAAAAAAAATAGTTAATATTTAAAGGTAAATAAAATTAAATTAAATTAAACACATAAAATTAAAGGTTGTCATGTTTGTAAGACTACAATAACACATCTACAAGAGAGATTATGACTAAAATGCAAAAGACATTTAGATCAACAACAACTCAATATGAATAAGTATATATTAAAGAGATGACTCATTCACAACCAAAATACTAAAAAATTTAAATTATATAACTTCGTACAAAATCCAAAAGTTTGGAGAATAATCAAGATTTGCACATCGATATGAATTATATAACTTTCCTCATAATTTCATATTAATTTCAAAAGCTAAAATTCTTCTCCTTTTAAGACTAAGAGGATACAAGTATAAATAAAAATGGGATGTGGCAGGCCTCATATCTCAAGGTAAGTCTAGAAATACATGTTTAAAAATAGTAATGGATGTTAATCTCATGCAAAGTATGCATGTACAATTGTGATTACTCAAAATAGAATTCTTCATCTAAAATATAATTTATAATGCTAAATAAATTAGTAACTAATAGTTTCATCACAATGATAACATGAAAATGCATATGTATACTTATAAAGTGCTAATGTAACACTACTAAAATAATAAAACCATGACATGGATGAAGTAGACACTAAGGTTGGTGGAGTAACAATTGTTGAAACTAAAGTGGCCATTATAGTTCCTTGAGGGATCAAGACTGGCCCACATAGAGTATGCATGATTGCCTATCTAATAAATTGGGGAGTCTCCTCTAATGATGTGGAAATACCTACAATTGGATTTGTGTTAGGCACTAGTCTTAAAGATACATCCTTATATTTAAGATATTAAAATATACATGGGTGGTTTTAAATTATATTGATAATATCAGAATTGAATAAGGTAGGCTTGAATATTTGATGGCCTTAGCCATGAACCTCATCTAATCTACCTTCAAGATCTTAAAATATTTTGTAAAGGCTTTAGATTTTATCACATGATCTTTATTAAAATTGATTAGTTTTAAAATCTCATTGTTGGTCTTATATACTATTCCCTCAACCTCCACCTTAAAGTCATTTGTTGTTATTTTAAGTAGGGTCTCAAAATTGGCATGTTGACCAGCTCACCTATAGAGGTGATCATGTTAGTGACCCTCATGTCATTAAAATTTTTTAAGACCTGGTTCTCATATTTCACAAAATGCGCTAATAGAGCCTTCATCTAATTATGCCATGCAATAATAATATCCTTTTCCATAATTACATACTTTTAGACCCCTATGACTTTTAACCAACTTAACTTACTTTAAGGAGGGTCTAAATATTGGCATGTTGACCAACTCACCTATAGAGGTGATCACATTAGTGACCCTCATGTCATTAAAAATTTCTAAGACCTAGCTTTTATATTTCACCAAATGTGCTATCAGAGCTTTCATCTGATTATGCCATGAAATAACAATATTGTTTTCCATAATTACATACTTTTAGACCCCTATGACATCCTGATTAGAAATTATGTTCAGTTGGTTAAAATCATTGATCCAAAAAATTAAATAAAAATCATAAGTCTCTTCTCATGTTCCTTTAATTAGTGACAAAACCTAAGCACTTATTTTATTTCTAATTATATTTTACCTCTAGAAGCTTGAATGCTATTCAAAATGTCATATAACCTAGTGGCTACATTTTGCACACTATCAACAATTTCAAAAGGAACATGTATAGTTTGCCTCTATATTAGCCTTTTTTGTGCTTCCTTTTTAGTTTTGTATAATTATTACATTTCTTCCCTAGTAGAATTGACAAAACTATAAAAATACTCTATATATTCATGAGGATCATTGGGATTACTTTTAGCTTTCTTAGTTAAGGGAAATTTATTTTCTCTCTATTCAAATTCATATTCTTCCATTGTATCAATATTTATCACCTTCCTCTTCCTTACCCTATATATTATACCATTATATTGGTAAAATGAGGTGGATAATGTGAGAAATTTAGTGACAACCAAATCCTACCTCTCATCTTTCTTTCCCTGCATTTCTCTAACCTATTTGGGAATAGTAAACTACCCTTCTCTTGATGGATTCAGGTCTTTAGAGGTGGAGGGTGGAGGTTTCAAGGAGGATTTATTTTTTGAGGATTTAATGTTTAAGGTGATAAATAATCACTTATTCAAATTTATAACTATAATGGGGGTTAATTAATCCTCTACCATGGTGAAGGCTCCCTCTTTGGATCAACTTTAGCTAGAAATTTAGTTAAGCCAAGGGTATTCTCAACTATCAAATTGGCTTACTATATTGATGAATATTGTGGCATTGGTATCTCTATTTTAGATAAAGGTTTCCCAAGGATTGGTGGTATTCTAGGATTAAATTTTTTAATAGTAACCAAATATTCAAAATGTACTACCTTCTTTGGAGTCTTTACTTGTGTAGAAGTTAAAAGAATAGAAGAAATAACTATACCAAATAATGAAACACTAGGACTAGCTGGAGAAAAATATAAAGCTAAGATATATACAATAGATATATAAAAAATAAAATAAGATACTAACTCCCTTATAATTTCACTTTAATCCACTATGAGGACTTGTTGGTGTAGAGAACCAACTGGTGTTTCTCCTTCTTGTGCACTTCCCAAGCTTAGAGATTTGGCCTTTTCCAACTCAACCTCTTCATCTTATTCAAAGTAAGAATCCTCTTCACACACCCTCTATTATTCTTCCATCATAATTTCTAAATTATCCTCCTCATAGCATAGAACACCAAGGATATCACTGATCCAAGTTATTATTCCTTTGTTTCATCTTCATTAGTTGATTCTTCTATAGTAGTCAAACCAAAATATGGTCTTTCCTCTAGTTTTTGAGTTGTAGAGGAAGATGGAAGGATTTTATACCTCCTTCAATAAGTGGCTATGGGGATAAATAAGAGGTCAACAAGATGATGAAATAATTCAAGGGTCCACCATAGTAAGAAATACCACTATGGGTGGTGGTGATGGGATGAAATGTGGAGAAATAATAGTGGAAGGGGGAGTGGATGGATATGGTCCTAGTTGAGGAGATGGAGGAGTGGACCAGAAAGATGGTAAATAAGATTGAATAAAATTTGGAAGACTTAATTATGTAAATATTTTGAGAGGTGGTAGAGGTTTCATTAATAATTCACTCTTCTAATTATCCTATGCAGACAGGGTTCTCTCTACTATAGTGGTTATGCCCAAAGGTGTGTGAGTGGAATTAGATGACCAGAATCTAGATAGGGACCAAGAATCCATCTAAAAATATCCTTTTTGATATGGAGTTTTTCCTCCATTTATATTATATATTCCTCCTCTTATGGATCTACTTTATCTTCTATAAGAGAGGGGGGTTAGATTGGGTATATAGAATCCTATGGTTGAGTTGGGGGCCAATGATGGTTGCATGCCTTCTAAGCATGTTCCACCATTCCATTGGCCTAGATTATATTGGATATCATGTGTGACCATAATTACCATTTTTTCATTATTCATGCATGTCCATACTTTCAAATCATCTTTTGTATTTAGGAAAATTACACCATGTTCATACTTTGGTGACCATATGTAAGGTTTACCTTCTTATTTTCCCTTAAGGATTGGAGATAATTCATAATTTTTATTTTTATGTCCCATTATTTAATGGGCCTTATAAAAATTATATCTATTTCTCACCTTACCTACTTGATTGAAGTGAGCTCTTATCATGCATTAGAGTTGGACAATACTTAGAGGATTTTTACATTAATAGGTCAAATACTTTTGGTTTAGTTCCTAATCTATGTTGTTAAATATTTGGTAAGATATTAAATTATCTATAATTTTTTCAAGTACAAGACAAGGAAATAATAAAGGCAGTTCCATTATCCCTTCAATCCTCATAATTTTCACATCAAGGTAATACCAGTAATCCCCCCCATTTCTCAATGGTCACTTAAGGATATACTTATGCACTAATCCTTTTGATTTAACCTCTAAATATATGGATGAACATAAAGGAATAATACTCATATATTATGTTATCAACATATTAAATTGATGGTTTCCATAATTCTCCATATACCTTATGAACTATGCCCAAGACTACATCTAATAAATAAGACATCATGTAAAGTTTGTATTGGTAGGCCTTTGTTCATCTTTATACATTTGTGCCTTTAGAATAACACTGATTACCTCACCTAGGGCAACAATCTTGTCAAAGGTCAATATAATGTCCAACAAAGGGACCCATTCCATTTATACATATGTGATACTAGGAAAACCATACAATCTATTTAACGGGGCCATGATGATCCTAATCCCATGTCTAAATTTAATAATGCCATTAGAATAAATGTCCCTCTTGGGATTTAACCTTTGTAATTTCATTATCCATTATTTTAATTTTATTTTCATGGTATTATGCGTGATCCATTGATTGACTAAGACTTGTTTATATGTCAACTCAAGACCTAGGATTATGAGGTACTTCTCAAATGTCCTCTCATAAATATAAGAAACTATTTTCTTTCCTTTCCTAAAGTGGAGGTAATCCCTAGAATAAATACCATTGAAAAATAAATCCCTATCATGTATATGCAAGGCATTACCTCTAGTTTTTAAATTCTTGATGAAGTCCCATGGTTTTTATGGGTATTAGGTCATCAATGTATTGCTTGTCATCTAGGGATAACTAGTCTTTTACAAAATATGGAGCTAAAAAGTTGACTTCATTATAGAGTGCCAATTATGTAGGAATTTTAACTCAAGATAACTTTTGTCAAACATTATATCCACGTATTCAATGGTTCTGGCACACAAGTAGGAAAAATGAACTTAAATGCATGCTTGCTTTGAATATGAAGCCATTTTATCAATCTTGAGTTGTATAATTATTTTGTAGATTGTATGAATTTTCTTCATATATTCACTATAAAAATAAGGCTTTTATTCATAAAGAAGCTCAAAAATGCAATATTCACTCATAGATTAATGGTGAAGCAACTTGATCTTTGATAGATTTTATAGATATCTCCCAATTTTTGTGCATTGAATGTTTAATTCATGTGACTTCAATGAAACTAATAGCTTTTGATTTGATTCTTGTTTCAATTTGAATGTGTGAATCAACTGTGGTAGGTTTATATTTTCCATATGGCAATTTCTCATTAGCTTTTCATGTCTAGTCACCCTATTTGAGATAGTTGTTATTTTCTCACTTATCAACTTCTTTGTTTCATTGTCAGACTTTCTTTATGTGAATTTTGGTTATGAACTTCATTTATTTTGACACTTATAAATTTATCATTTATTCAATATTTTAGATTTATAACTTCATTTTACATGTTCCAGGGCCACGAGTTAACATGATTGCACTATGTAAAACAATGTCAATATAATGTGAAATTATAGGCTTAGAGGCATGGTTGTATTAGTATTTTGGACTATGTATGTCCCTATGAATGCTCTAGATTGATGAGATGTCAACATGTATCTTGATCTTGGGCCCCTACGGGATTTAAGGCATGGAGCCATGGGACCATTAGGCCATTAACTTGGTTTTTGGTCATTGAATCTCTAGGCTAATAAAATTATGCAAATTATCAATTAATCAGAGCTCAAAATCTCAAAGGTATTAAATTGTGGGGTTTCAAGACCATTAGACTTGTTGAATCACTTCATGGTTTTGGGTTAGAAAAAAGGCACCACTTGTCAACTAATTAGAGAATGTAGAGGCTTAGAACCATTAGATGATTAATATTTGTTTAAATCTTCCATGATTATGGGTTCACATAAACATGCAATATGTCATGTTCTCAAAGGTTTAAAACTTTTAACACTTAGAAATTTATTAAAAGCTAGAAGGCTCCATGTAACATATGAATGCCACATGTTGAATTGTCAAAGCTCAAGGACTTTAGAGGACTTACAAAATTTATTCCAAGGATTAAAATCTTTGGGTAATAAATTAAAAACACCTATTGAACAATCAAATAAAATAAAAATAAGGATTGATCTATGATTTTTTAGTAAGTCTCTATCGATAATCTTCTTGTCATATAAAACATAGGAAACACTAAGATTAAAGACATTAATTTTATTAGTCCAAATGAATCAAAAAAATAATGAAAACCCAACATTTAAAATAAATTATAAAGATCATTTAAGCTTTGATTTCAAAATATATAATCTTTATAACTTTAGACTTAAAAGAAAACCTTAGATTTATAAAAACTAAGACTAGTATCAATGAATTTTAAGGCTATGAAGACCCTGAATAAATATTTTAAGGAAATAATGGGTTCCCATTTAAATTTAAATTGGGGTGTGTGTGTTTAGAGAAAAAAAATGGTGACTTAGTAGGGAAAATACTCCTAAGTATTTGAGAGCCTAGAATCTAGATAATACAACATAAAAAAACTTCAACCCTACCAAGAACAAAATAAACAAACCAAGCCTTGAAAAAGACTCTTACTTCCTCATGCAATATAATAACCCTTTCTATTCCTTTTATTTGAGTGTGTGATCTTTTGAATTCAATTTTACCTTGTTATAAGAGGTTTGACAAAGTTCTGGATAGACCTTATAGGTTTCATTTTGATCTTAGATTTTATAACTAAATAGTAAGGAAAGTTGGGTATTTCTCTATTGCTAGCTAGACATCCATAGATCCAAAATAGATACCTTTGATTTCACTCAAATCCTTAATATACTACCAGATCAGTAGTTATATCCATAATATATATTACTTGAATCACCCTTTCCTATTAGTTTGGATGATAATATATGTTTTTTTAAACATAGATATAAAAAGGGTTGGGAATCACCATCAGCTTGGTTTATGCATAATAAAGTTTATTTCAATCAATACACCCCTATCAGTATGTATCCAATTCTATGTTTATTATCTTCAATTTAGGTTTTATCATGTTAAATTACAATTAATATTTTGTAAATGGAGAGTCTTTCTAAAATTTGTATGATTATATCAAAGTAAATCCCAAAAGTCCAATAAAAACATTCAATTAAAGTAGGACCTAATTCAGTTACAACACATACCTTAACCCCAGAGGCTCTAGTACTATCATAATAAATCCTTATGAAGACAAATGGTGCATCCTTATGAATCATCCCCTTATTTTTGGTAGTTTTTTTAAGTCTCAATGTAAAAAATTAGTTGGTATATTTTGTAGTTTTAGAAAACTAATCTAAAAATCATAAAAACTAAGCCACTAAAATCAAATGCTAAAAGTAGGAAAGATTAATCCTAGAAATCATAAAAATTATCATAAAAAGTAGGAAGTCTAATATAGAAATCAATAAACCTACTCTAATCTTATATCTATATCTCTACTTATAGTCACTATAAGGCATTTCTAATTAGAGCAACCATGAAATAGTGCTTCAAAAACTATTCATTGACTAAAAAGTTGAGATCAATACTTTGGAGGTATTTTAACCAGAAGTCATTATTACCTAGGATATTTGATATATGATATGGTCTAATCCATAAAGGAGTGAACATGTTGTCCTGTCTTCTCATGTGATTTATCCCATAGAAGCACTAGGTCTAAGATCATGAAGGCTTTAATCTTGGATTTTTTTATCAACCCATATTTTGAAAATATCATGATGTTTATTGAATCTATGTACTTCTTTAGTTCTTGTATCCTCTATCTAGAATACATAAATTAGTATAGATTGTATTCTTTCACTTCCCCCATGTACTCTTACATGAAATTATACATTAGAATTTTAAGAGTAATAGGGCAAACTAGATGTTGCCCATACACTAGCAGAAAAGGTCAAGCCTTGAAGGATTTCTTATGTTTGGTTCTACCTTCCCATAGTGCATGTTTAAATAAGATATGTCATTCTCTTAATTTATCTTGCATTGATTTCTTAGTGGCATCCATCATATTTATGTTGGTATACTTATCTACTCCATTCCCTTATGGATAATAGTTTGAAGAGAACTTGATTGTGATTTGATTATCATAATCCTATTCTATAAATTTAGTAAAATATAATGTTGTACCATATTCACAAACTAAGGAAATGGGAGTGCCAAACCTAGTCAATATATTTTATTCTAAAAACTTGATGACATCAATTGCTCTTAAATTCTTGGTAACTATAGATTTTACCTATCTAGTGTAGTAGTCAATAGATGTTAGGAAAAACTTGTGTCTTGATAAAGAGTTTGGATTTATCATCCTAATAAAATCAAGTTCCCATTGGGTAATGGGACATCCTTCAATGACTAGATATAAAGGCGTGACAACATTCACTTCTCCTTTTCAAAATACCTAGAAATCATGATAGGTCTTGGCATTGTTATGTGCATCTTTGAAGATCATGGGAAAATAGTATCCCATGCTCATAATTTTTTGATCTATTGTGTTACCTAAGGTATTCCCACTACTTATATTCTAATGTAAGTTATCCAAGATATCTGTAACTTATTATTTTGAAACACATCTTAGGTAGATGCCTTCATATTTCTTTATGTATAGGATTTTCTTGATCATATAATGAGTTCATTTGATCTTGAGTTCTCATCTCTACTCTATGTTTATCTCGTAAGGATATGTACCAATGAGCAAATAATGGATGATTTGAGCATACCACAAGCCACCAATTACTTGAGTCTCATTAATTTTCTCAATATTGATGCATGGATTAGTCTTAGTTATTAGTTGGATGATCCCCTAGCCTCTTACCATTTTGGTTGGCCTGATTTAAAGGTAAAACTCCTAAATTTTGGCTATCCATTTACCTCTTCTTTCACATAACTCATTCTAGCCAAGTGAGTTTGATAATTGGGTCTAGAATAATGACTAATGTTTTATTCCTTAGAATATAATTCTTGAATTGCTTCATAGCTTTGATCAAGGAATATATCTATTTGTATATGATAAATTATTTCAACTCTACATCCTTTAGATTGGTGCTCATTAAAGAAATTGTATGTTCATTATTGTGCACCTTCTATGTAAGTATCTTGTCTATAGTATCTTTTGAAGTAGATAAATAAAGATGGAAATATTTATTAAAGTTTGGGTTAATCAGAATTGGAGATTGAGCAATGGATATCTTGATTTATTGAAAATATCTCTTAGCCTCTATTGTCCACTCTATCTTAGCATATTTATTTATTACAATGTTTAATGGTTTGACAATCTCTATAGATCTAGAAATGAATTTTCACACAAAGTTTATCTTACCAAAAAAGGACTTCAATTCCTTCTTATTTTTGGGAGGTGTCAACTTAGAAATGTCTTGAACTTGATTTGGATAAATAGAAATCCCATATTTAGTGATGACATGGCCTAAAAAATTCCCTTTAGTAATTCTAAATATACTCTTCTTTAGATTAAGTAACACTTCATACCTTCTTAATCTATCAAACACTTTATGTAGATGTTATAAATGATCAACTCTACCTTTTGAATATATTGTAAGTTAATCCATGTATAATATGATAAATTTACCAATGAGTCCCTATAAATAAGAATCCATGTCTATCTAAAAGGTATATCCTACATTAATTAGGATAAATAAAATAATTTTATATGCATAAGTTCCCCAAGCAGTCTTCATCCTATTTGCTAATCTTACTAGCACTTAATTGTAGCCTAAGAATATGGAAGAAGGACATCATCTTAGACCCACTTACCATATAAATATCCTAATCCAATGAAGGTAGTGGCTAATAGTCTTTCTAGCTACCTAGGTTAAATGTCTAATTGACAATCTTGGAATCTAATAGTTTATGTACCTCCATCTAAATGAAAGGTTATAGAATTAGATTAACTAGACTCTATCTCTACTTGATAAGCTTGTATTTTGGATTTAAAGGTGGTATGAGTAATGAATCTAGGGTTAAATATCTCTAGTTCCTCATACATCCAAGTGATCATGTCTGTGTACTCTATCAATATGTCTTTCAATTTTTGTTTCTCACTTTTAGTGAAACATAGTCCAATAGTCACATACTAAAGGTGATGATCACTGCCTAGATTCTCTTTGATGAAATTAGACTTACTTTTTTTATATTGCTTCTAATTTTTATCTTATGGATCTACATTTAAATCTTATTCTAAGGAAACCATTCCAAGGGGGATGCTATTTTGCTTTAGATTTATGACACCATATTATAACAAGTCTTTAATATTCATGAGAAGCACATCATTCTCATCTATTAACTAGGATTCAAAGGTCCCAAAACTACTCATGAATTGGACAGTCTATTGATCATCCTTAAATACCTATAAATTATCCAATTGTCTAGAATAGAGTTAAAATGAACCAACCCCAAAGAGAATCTCTATGCTTTAGATTCCTAGAGTGGTGCTAGATTGGTAGTTAAAGATGTTAGTGAATCTAATATTTTATTTTGTTCTCTTGAGATGGATATAATGTTGAATCCTTCAAAAGAATCAATCAGGTCCCATTATCTATGTTTGTACTTATTTAAGTAAGTGATATTGCATTGATATTTATTTATGATTTGGTTAAAAAATAGTTCATAATCACTAAACATTTGTAGCTACTTAACATTGTGCTTTAGCAAAAATTATAGACCAAGGATTAGAGCTTCATACTCAACTCTATTATTAGTGTAAGGAAACTATAGCCTACAGGAAATAAGGTACTACTTGACATCTAGATCTATCGGGGTTATGCCAACACTAGAACCTTGTTTCGATATGGATCCATCAAAAAAGAGAATCCATAACCGAGGAACTTAAAATTCTTATTCATGAATATCATGATTGGTAGTGAATGTGTATAATTCCACATGTTGAGATGTGAAGTCAACTTTCTCTTTATTTATGTTGTACTCAATAATAAAGTACTTCATATTTGGTTCTCTATCCACCTAAATTTTATTACCTACTCCTTTTCAAGGTAATCACATGTGTGAAAAATTAGTGGCCATATATCCATTGAGTGTCTTGAACCAATCATAGCTCAACAATAGACCATAAGATTATAAAATGTCAATGACCAAAATATCTATATATTTTTATACACATGGATATGATTTAAGTTGGATGTGAATGTTTGTTAATTATTCAACACATGGGATAAACTATTTGTATTATTGTAAGACCACCCTCTTTGACTTGTCTAGGGTCAATCCTAGATTCCTAAAAACAACTATCACCATCACATTGGTTGAGGTACCTAAGTCAGCCAAATAGTTGTTTACTTTCTTTCTAAAAATTTAGAACTTAAAAGAAATGGTGTTACCTTAGGTTTATCCTTAAATAACATCACATTTTCATGCACATATTTGGATTTTTTTGATGTAGAGGATCTCACTATTAGGTATTTAAGTAATAAATCCCTTTGTTTAGTGATCTCAACTAGCTCATTCTAGATGATATTTGCCTTGATCTACTTCATGCCTTCAATAATGTTGTACCAAACCTGCTTTATGATTATATGCTCTATGATTTATCATCCCTCTTGGGGGGAGGTGGAGTATTTTTGCCTTAATAATCTAGAGTAGAATCATTATTATTTGGAGGTGTTGAAGTAGTAATTGACTACTTTCTCATCATATTGTAATTATTCCTCTAGAATTACTAGAATTCATGGATCTCATATGTATTATGCTTTGGTTCATTCTCATCCTCTACTCAGAATGAGAGATCATAGGTCTCCAAAACCATTGGTGTCTAATCATGTCCTAAATCATTAGAGGAATATGTTTTTTATCTAATCAATAAAACCTTCCTACCTATTCATATCCTTTTGAAAGATTTTAAAAGAAGTGTATAACTATATGCAATCCAACTCACCATGTTGAGCTATATTGTGAACTTAGCACCAATTAGGAAGGGATGATTATATAATATTTATTTCTAATACCTTGTTATGTAGATATTATTCTTGGTTGTTTCTATTCCTGTTGAAATGCCTATTATAACTTTAGAACCTAAATATCTAATTGGTACTCTATCTTCCATTATTACCCATGTGTTTATACATGTTTAAAAACTCATCAATTAATTTATGCACCATCTTATAAATGGATTCCAATTTTATTTTGTGGAATCATAATTAGTAACCTATGTAGTGTTAGTATTGATTGGTATCATGGACTAGTTCTAGTTTGCGTGGTTAGAAGCATAATTATGTAGGAAACTAAGGTGTTGATTGGGTGGATCATGGGTTAAAATCACATTATAGTACCAATGATTCTTGCATTAGGCCATAATATTTTGATTTTCATTTAGTATTAGGCTAAAGGATAGAAAAAATAGGACTAAGACTAAGTTGGGACAACTATTACATCTAGGGGGTTTAATTATTTATCTATGTTGATAGATTTAGTATAAGCCAAAAGTAGTGTATCAAAACAAATAACTATGCATAGGAATACAACAATCATAGGGTCTATGGAATTCTTGCACATCTTAAGGGAAAAAGTTTTGGTAGGTATGTAGGTAGTTTTAAGCTAGGTGTACATATTTTAAAACATAGAATTAAATTCTTAGATTGGAGTATTTGGTTCCCTTCTCATGCTTTTAAAGTGTTGAAAAACAACATTTGTACTAGTGAATTAGCCAAACTATGCTAATAAGGTGTTTTAACATTGATCCCAAGATGTAAGTGATCCCTCTAGGATATTCAAAAAGTAATCATAGGAAGCATATTAAAATGTGAAAGGAAATTTTTTGTGTGACACATATTCATGGGTTATATTCAATATTCTAGAAGTGATATTGAAGGCCTTTATGTGTTCTTCAACAATCCTCCTCCTTGAGGGATAAAAGGAAAGATGACACTTTTTATGTTTTCTTGGTAAATTATGCATAGTTCTAGTGATGTTAATAAATAAATTGGCTAGCTAAGTTGGAGTTAGGACCACTAGGAATAGTGAAACATGGGGTTGTCTATTTGTAGAAAATAATTGAGCTTAGGGTCCTTTCCCAACCCACTTATTATAACTAAATTTATATGTATTTATAAATGTGGGTATATAAAGTTAGTGGTTGAGGTAGACCTTGTTAATAATTCAATTCCTTCTAGTTTAATTCAAGTGATTTCTTTCCAAAGAAATAAATGTAGAGTTTTAGTGCCCTCCTTCTAGTGCCAGATTAAGTTACTATTGATGTGGGTTTTATGTACACCCCATAAAACTTTATAATTTAGACTCTAACATTTTAGGATATATCAATGAAATTCACTCTAATTCATGAGTTACAAGGTATTTAGTTTCATAAATAACCTATAGGTGGAGTAATAGTGAGTGAAGTAATTGTTTACCATAGATGGGTCAGATATGGATGAATATAGATCTAATTGATATGGGTGGAGTGATGATGTATCTAACCAAAATTGGGTATCACCAAAAGAAACTCAAAAAAGAGGGAAATCTATGGGGAAAAAAAGGCTTGTGGACCACACTAGATGAAACTTTTAAAGGCCATCACTTGAACTAGAGGTTGGACAAGAAATCAAGGATCAATGAATGTTGAAGGATACTATAGCACACCACTAATAAAAAACATTTAGGATTCAAATGGAACCATAATATGGAAAACATAAACACATAAAATCAAATGCTGTCATATTTATAAGATTGAAATAACATATATACATGGGAAGATTATGATTAATATGTAAAAGATAGTCAGATCAAAAATAACTCAAAAGGAATAATTGTATATTAAAGAGATAACTCATGCACAATAAAAAAAACTAAGAAACTAAAATGATATAACCTATTACACAATCCAAAAATTTACAACAGAATCAAGATTTGTATATTGAAATCAATTTTATAACTTTATTTATAATTTCCCATTAATTTAAATGTCCAAAATTCTCCTCCCTTTGGGATTGGGAAGATACAAGTATAAATAAGCTTGGTATGTGGAATTTCTCATATCTCAATAAAAGTATAAAAATACATGTTCAAAAATAACACTATATGTTATCTCATGTAAAGTATGTTTGTACAATAGTGATTACTCAAAATAAAATTATTCATCTAAAATATAATTTATACATGCTAAATATATTAGGAAATAAAGTTACATCCCAACTAGAACATGAAAATACATATGTATATTTATAAATAGTTAATGAAACACTACTAAAATAAGAAAACTATAACATGGCCAAAGTAGACATATAGGCTGGTGGGGTGATAACTATTGAAATTAAAGTGGCCATTGTATTTATTTGAGGGATCAATATTGACCCACCTGGAGTATACATGACTAAATATCCAAGAAATTGGGGATTTTATGATGATGTGAAAAAACTTACAATTGGATGCATGATATGTATTGGTTATGAAGTTGCATATTTAGCTTTTATTTCTTCAAATAATGAATGGGCTTCAAAATATTTTATTGATAATATCAAAATTGAGCAAGGTAACATTGAATATTTTTATGCTCTCAACCATCAAACTCATGTATTCTACCTCTGATATCTTAAAATCTACTACAAGGGATTTATCCTTTATCACTTGGTCATTATAAAATTTTATTATTTTCAAAATCTCATTGTTAGTCCTATATATAATTCCCTCAACCTCCTCTTCAAATATATTTGTTGTTGCTTTAAGTAGTGTCTCAAAATTTAGCTTGTTGACTAACTTGCCTATAGAAGTGATTAAATCAGTGACCCCCATGTAATTTAAAATTTATAAGTCATGGTTATCATAGTTCACTATATGTGTTAATAGACCCTTTATCTAATTATGTCATGTAAGAATAAAATTCCTTTTTGTAATTGCATAGTTTAAGGCCCATGTGACATCTTGACTAGACACCAAGCTAAGCTAGTTAAAAGCACTACTCTTAGAACATTGATTAAAAAAGTATCTTCTCATATTCCTTGAATAAGTGTCACAACTTAAATACTTTATTTATTTTTATTTGATTTTACCTCTAAAATCTTGAATTTTATTCAAAATTTCATATAACTTGGTGGATGTACTCTACACACTATCAATAATTTCATGAGGAGAATGTATAATTTCCTCTGTAGTAGCTTCTATTGTGCTTCCTCAATTTTTTACATTTATTTCATTGCCTCCCTAGTAAAATTCATAAAACTATAGAAATCCTATGTATATTCATTAGAACCACTAGAATTATTTTTCTTTCTTAGCTAAGGGAAATATATTTTCTCTCTATTTAAATTATGCTTATTTCCTTGTATCAATATTTATCACCTTCCTCTTCCTCACCCTATATATTATACCACTCTACTAGTCAACTCTAGTTGAAATTATGGGAAATTTGGTGACAAGCAAATTCTACCTCTCATCCTTCTTTCCTTGTATTTTTCTAACCCATTCAAGAATAATAAGTTCTCCTTCTTCTCTTGATGGATTCAAGTCTTTAGAGGTTGAGTAAGGAGGTGCCATATGAGGATTTATTACTATAGGATTCAATTTTGAAGGTGATAATGAAGAACTTATTTGAATTGGGAAGTATGGAGGTAAAAAATCCTCTATCATGGTGAAGGATCCCTATGTGGATTAACATCAACTATAAATTTAGTAATCTATGGGTCTTATAAATTATCAAAGTGATTAGTTATATTGATAAATACTATGCCATTGGTATCTCTATTTGGGCTTAAGGTTTCTTAGGGACTAGTAGAATTATAGGATTGAAAATTGAAATAATAACCAAATCTTCAAGATGGACTGCCTTCTTAGGAGTCTTAATTTATATATAAGTTAAAAGAATATAAGAATTAAATATACCAACTAATGAAACACTAAGACTAGCTAGTGGAAAATTAGAAGCTGAGGTATATATAATAGTGATAGAATAAACCAAATAAGATACTACCTCACTTATCTTTTCACTTTTATATACTTTACGTACTTATTGGTGTAGAGCACCAACTAGTGTTTATCCTTCATTAAGACTTCCCAAGCTCAAAAATTTGGCCTTTCTCAACTTAACCTCTTTATATTATTCAACTCTAGCCTCCTCTCACTCACCCTATGTTTTGATTCCATCATAATTTATATATTCTCTTCTTTATCTATGGCATAATCCACCAAGGATATCACTAATCTAAGTTATTATTCATTTGAATCCTCTTCATGAGGGGATTTTTATATAGTAATTAGACCAAAATATGGATTTTACTCTATTTTTTGAGTTGTAGAGGAATCTAGAAGAATTTTGGATCTCTTATGATAAATGGCTATGAGATAAATAGGATGTGAGTGGGATGTTGAAAAAATTAAATGGGACATCATAGTAGGAAATATTAATATGGGTGGTGGTTATTGGATGGAAGGTGGAACAATAATAGTAGAATAGGGAGTGGATGGAGATGTTCCTAGTTGAGGGGATGGAGGAGTAAATGGAAGAGATGGGAAATAACATTACAAATAATCTATAAGATTTACCTATGTAACTATTGTGGGAACTGGTAGAGATGTGATTAATAATGTGCTCTTTTGTTTATCTTGTGGAGATGGGGTTATCTCCACTACAGTGACTATGCCCAAAGGTGTGGAAGTGGTAATTGGATGAATGAAATCTAGTTAGGGACCAATGAGCCCTCTACAAATATATTTTCTAATCTATAGATTATCTTCCATTTATCTACTAGACTCCCATTTTTTTGGATTCACATAATCTACTATAGGAGAAGAAGGTTGACTTGGGCCTATAGAATCCTATGGTTGATCTTGGGCCCACTGATGACTTCATGCTTTCTAGGCCTATTCCACCATTTCATTAGCCTGATCTTTTATAATCTATGGATTATATTAGATGGATTGGGTGACCATCAAGGACATTTTTTCATTCTTCATGCATGTCCATACTTCTAAATAATCAATTTCATTTAGGAAAATGACATCATGTTCATACCCATGAGGACCACATATAAGTTGTAACTTCTTTTCCTTCAGGGTTTAGAGGTAATTCCTAATTTTCCTTTTGTGGTACCATTATATAAATTGGGATTCATAAAAATTATATTGATTTACCACGTTAACACTTGATTGAAGTGGTTTTTAACCACATATTGGAGATTTCCAATACTTAGAGGAATTTTAAAGTAATAGGCCAAATACTTCTAGCCTAGTTCCTCATCTATGATTTTATATATATGGTAAGCTATTGGTTACTCTAAATTTTTTTTAGGGACATGAAGAGGAAATAAAAAATGAGGTATCCTTACCCTCCAATCCTCATAATTGCCACACTAACCTATTAATAGTAATCCCCCCATTTCTCAATGGCTCTCCTAAAGTTCTTATATAATTGACGCATCTTAGTGCCATGAATTTCTTGGTACACTTGAGGATATAATTATGCCTAAATCCTTTTTATTTTACCAAATAATATATATATGAACATTAATGAATAATCCTCACATATTATGTTATCAACATATTCAATCTATGGTTTCCATAATTATCCATTTACCCTATGAACTATGCCCAAGACTACATCTAGTATATAAGACATCATATATAAGTTTCCATTTGTAGGTATTTTTTTGTATTTCTAAATTTTTGCCTTTAGACTAACACTAATAACCTCACCAAGGGAAAAAATCTTATCATAGGTCAATAGAATATCCAAAAAATGGGCCCATTCCACTTGTATATATGTGATACTATGAAATCCATACAGTATATTGAATAGGGCCATGATGATCCTAATCCTAGGCCTAAACTTGATAATGCCATTAGAAGAAATAACTCCCTTAGGATTTAACCTTTGGCCTTTCAGTATCCATTATTTTGATTTAATTTCCATGGTATTATGCTTGAGCCACTAATTAGCTAAAACTTGGTTATATGCTACCTCATTCCTTAAGAGTTTGAGGTACCTCTCAAATTCCATCCTTAAATTATAAAACAACTATATTATTTCCTTTCCTAAGGTGGAGGTAATCCCCACAATAACTACCATTGAAAAATAAATCCCTAATCATGTATATGTAAGGAATTACCTCTAGTTTTTCCATTGCTTTCTAAAGTCACAAGGTTTTGATGGGTAATAAGCCATCAAAGTATTGCTCCTCTTATAGGGATAACTGATCTTATGCAAAATATGGATCCACAAAGTTGATTACATTTTATAGTTCCAAGTAGTGTATGAATTTGAAGTCAAGATTAATTTTTTCAAATAATGTATCCATGTATTTAGTATTTCATTCTCATAAGTAGGCATAAGGAACTTGTATACAAAGGAAAATGTTGTTGATCTATTAATCAATCCTACCTCAAAGAAGATAAATCCTACTTAAACTTCTATTTGTTAATACATTTAGACATTTGAGGTCATGACCAAGATGTATCTGCTAGACCTAAATAAGGGGTCTCTTGCCACATAATATCACTAGAGAGTGTTCCAAATGCTCTAGTCAAGCAACACCATTCAATAATCCTAGCTAGGTCCTATGTTTTCATATTCACTAAGTACATGCAAAGTAAAGTAATTTTTTATATAATGTATTTATTCATAATAGGTAACTTATAATATTTTTCCAATTGAGTCACAATGACATCACTAGGTTTTATTGCTATATCTATAAAGTAATAGCTTAGTTTGAAAAATTACCTAATTATTCACACACCTTGATGATGTTTCATGGAATATAGACTAAAATGTCTATATTAATTATTAGGTCAAAAAACTAACATGGTTTTATCTATAAACTCTTTATCAATTCATTGGACTATAGAAATACTCTCTCATTAAATTAAAATCTAATCTAGTGCTCACCAAATATTTTAGCATAAAGTGGGGGTAATAAACATAAAAATTAAACATACATAAAATATTTATACTCAAGTCAATGTATAGGAAATCCTAATGCATGGGAGAGAAGTAAAAATGATAATCTATATACTTGAACAAAGGAGGAAAAATTTAGGAATACTTACCTTTGAAGATGAACCCATTGATCCTCAATCTCTCCCTTAGGAAAGGTGATTTGTAAGAGGTTATTTTGGTATGTAAATATATCAAATATAAGTCATTCCTAAAGTACATAGCTTTTATATGTATCCAAAATACTTTTCCATAAGACAAGATCAATATCTCCAAAGAAAGTATTGAAACCCTAAGCAATGCTTCTCAAGTAGAATGGTAGATAAGCAAATACATAATATAATATTCTTCTTATTCTCTTTCTCTCTAATAAATTATGAAATGAATGTTTATATATATCTGAATCTAACCCTAAACCTTTTTAAAATTTTAGCCAATAGAGTTAGCCCAATTTGACTTTGTATCATTAATTAATAGAAATATTTAGGTCTCAATCTAAGTCTATCAAAGCTAACCTAGACCCATAACATGAAAATATCAATTATAATATAGGGTTAGCATAGGATGACATTATCTGGTAAATTTCAAAATGATTTTAGACTTAGTTAGGGGCTAAGTAAAATAGTGAATTTATTGGAAGATTGTGTAATAGACGAGGAAAATCTTAGGGAAGTGTATAGGAGATGGTTGTGTAGATATATATTGGTAGTATATGGGACAAAAATATTGTGAAGCATCAATGGTCTACCCACCCCTTTCCCAATAGACCCTTTAAGGCATGGACTCAAAGATATTTAGACTCTATGAGTTCTTACAATAGAGAAAGAATTATTAATTAATAGAGTTTGAAAATATTATGTATATACATATGCCCCACTCAAAGCTCATCATGTGTCATGTAGGTGTATAAATACCATTGAAAAATAAATCCCTAAGCATGTATATGCAAGGAATTGCCTCTATTTTTTCTGCTACTTGATGAATTCACAAGGTTTTAATGGGAAACATGTCAAAAAAGTATTGCTACTCTTCTAGGGATAATTGGTCTTGTGAAAAATATGGAGCCACAAAGTTGATTACATTTCAAAGTGCTGAGTAGTGTAGGAATTTGAATTTAAGAGTGATTTTGTCAAATAATGTATCCATGTATTTAGTATTTCATTCCCATGAGTAAGCATAAGGAACCTATACACAAAGGAAAATGTAGATGATCTATTAATCAATCCTACCTCGAAGAAGATAAATCATACTTATACTTTCATTTGTTAATACATTTAGGGTTATGACTAAGATGGATCTTCTAGACCTAACTAAGGGGCCTCTTACCACAATAATATTACTAGAGAGGGTTCCAAAACCTATAGTCAAGAAACACCATGTAATAACCTTAACTAAGTCGTATGTTTTCATATTCACTAAGTACATGCAAAATAAAGTAATTTTTTATGTAATTTATTTATTAATAATAGGAAACTTATATTTCTTTTCCAATTGAATCACAATGACATGACTCGGCTTCATTGTTATATCTATAAATGAATAGATTAGTATGCAAAACTACCTATTCATTTTCACACCCCATTGATGGTTCATGGCATATAAATAGAAATGTTTATATTAATTATTAGGTCAAAAAGCTAACATGGTTTTATGTATAAACTCTCTATAAAATCAATGGATTATGGGCATACTCTTTCATTAAAGTAAAATCTAATCTTGTTATCACCAAATCTTTTGGCACAAAATGGGGATAATAAACATAAAAAGTAAACATGCGTAGAATATATATACTAAATTCAATGTATAAGAAATCCTAATACATGGGAGAGAAGTAAAACTACAAACCTATAAACTTTTGTAAAGGACGAACAAATTTAGGAATACTTACCTTTGAAGATGAACCCACTAAGCCTCAATCTCTCCCTTGGCCATGGTGCTTTGCAAGAGGTTTTTGTAGTATGTAAGTATAGTAAGGATAATTCAACATTAATATATATAAATTCTCTATATATCCAAAATACTTCTCCATAAGACAAGATCCATATATCTAAAAAAAGTATTGAAACCCTAAGTAATGCTTTTCAAGTAGAATGGTGTATAAACAAATGCACAATATAATATCCTTATTCTTCTCTTCCTCTCTAAAAAATTATGAAATGAATGTGTATATATAGTTGAATATAACATTAAACCTTTTTAAAAGTTTAGCCAATAGGGTCAGCCCAATTTAAATATGTATCAATAATTGATTAAAAATTAATCAAGTCTCACTCTAGGTATATCAAGGCCAATCGAGACCGATAATGTGAAAATATTAATTAGAATACATGGTTGGCCAAGGTTGACATTATATGGTAGATGTCAAAAAGGTATTTAGGCTTAGGTAAGACCTAATTGAAGTAGTGAATTTCTTAGAGGAGTGTGTAATAGAGGAGGAAAAGCTTAAGGAAGTGTATAGGAGATGGTTATGTAGATATAAAGTGGTGGTATAGGGGACAAAATACTATGAAACACAAATGGTAAACCCACCCCTTTCTTGATGGACCTTATAAGGCATGTACTTATAGAGATTGAGACTCAATGAGTTCCTACAAGAGAGAATGCATCAGTAGTTGATAGAGTTTGAATATATTATGTGTATACATATGTGCCACTTAAATCTCATCACGTGTCAAGTAAGTGTAATATGGGATGGTGATTTAAGAAAATAGCATAACAACACACAACATTAAATCTAAATAAATTAAATGAAGAATAGAATAGTATAAATGAAAGGATAGAATTTAAAAATACATACATTTACTTACCTTAGTGTTGTAGATAATGAATGAAGTAAAAAAGATGTGAATGTGTCCACTGTAGGGAACATTAGGAGAACCTATATAAATTAGTGAAAAGAGTAAAAATTTGAATTTTTTTTACATGTAATATGTGAAAATGTTGTCTATAATGTCAAGATTCCAAAATATTTTATAGTTCATAAAAATATCTAGTAGAAACAAATATATTGTCAAAAAATGTAATTCAATTATAAATATTTGATAGGTAAATAATTTTGAATAGTAAATATAAATAGGGTAAAAATCAATTCATATTTTATTTTATTATTTTAAGAAAATATTACCCTGAGAGACCTAATTTGAGCTAATAGAGTGACCATGGTGAGGAGATGATAACTACAATGTGGAGGACACATAATGGCCACATCGTGTGCAACACAGGGAAGAAAGCATTAATTTTAATTTTTTTGAGAAATTTTAATTGAAATTAAACTAAATATAGAAATTTACATGGTAAGAAAAATATAGATAGCAAAACTGGCCATAGGAATTTTTTAGGTAGAC